>CM041778.1:309591367-309708268 GCA_023374045.1 Limonium bicolor
GCCCAAGCCGTACGAGTCATCTACACAAGTCTCTCTCCACCAGAAAGAAGAAGAGTGTATCACATCAAGGTGGCAAAAGATTTGGGATCACCTTTGAGCTGTTCACAAGGCAATACTGAGCTTCGGAAATCAAAAATACAAGAACTGAAGATGGACTATGAAAACTTCGTAGGAAAGCCTGGAGAATCCCTCAGCGATATGCTTGCAAGATTCACTGAACTCACTGCTACCATGGAGGAGCTGTAGATTGGAGAGTCAAATGAAAATATCAACAACAAATTTCTGGATAGTCTAGGTGAAGAAGGGCTGAGAGTGTTATCTCTGCAAATGCTTCCAAAAGCTTAGAAAAAATGGACCTTGACCGATTAGGGTCCTATCTTTAGTCCATCAACAAATACAAAATGAATGTTAAAAACAGAGGTAATTCTTCTCACACAAGTTCTTATCCTAACGTGAATCAAGCCCTGTAGGTAAAGACTACACCCACCAGATAACAGCTCACAAGCAGGAGTCGTTCCACTACGAGACTACCTCTTCTAATCAAGAACTAATACAATAACTACGTGACACACTGATTGACGACATAATTGAGGAAGGTTCTGCAAATACCTTTGAAGAAATGGCGATGCTGGTCAAGAACTTCTGAAAATTCATGTGAGATCGATCAGAAAGGAATGGTCAATTAGATCGGGCCAAATTCAGAATCAGTCCTATCAATCATACAACAAAAATCAACAAGGTAACACAAGAACTGGAGACCGAGTATGCTTTAAGTGCTTGAAACCGGGGCACTACGCCAACAACTGTCCACTCAAGAAGAAAGATGATCAGGAGCAATCATCACTGGTAGCCAATGCAGCATGGGGAGATTCTGACTCGGAAGAACCTGAGATCGGAACATCAAGCTTAATCTGCCTCATGGCTCACAAAAATCAGGTATGCCAGAGTCTCTCTTCAGAGGTAACTGAAAATCTCTCAGACTCTACGTTGTTCCTTCTTTAGACTTGTCCACTTACTACATAGATCCTAGTCATTCTGAATTCGATTTAACTGAAGAACAAGAAAGGATAGCTTCTCTTTATGAAGAAATACATGTGTTCAAAGATCATGCCAGCAACGACCGTCTCAAACTCCAAAAGTGTGAGCAAAAAGTCAAAAAACTTGAAAGTGAGTTAAGAGATGCTCATAGTCTCATCAGCTCTTTAAAAAACCAACTCATGTCTTCACAGAAAATTGTTCCAAAATTCTTGAAGAATTCTTCAAACCAATTACCTTTGTTCGTGAGGTTGCTGTTATGCAAAAACCAAATTTCTTTGAAAACAAACTCCGAGAGTCAAATGAAAGGCAAGCTCAACTGGAGAAAGAGATCGATTCCCTAACAGTCGCCCTTAAAAAGGCACAGATGGATTCGGTCTCATCCTCGAGTCCCCCTCACTGGCTAAAAAACAAAGGCAAAGTCAATCTGCCCAAAATGGCTTCAAAACCCAACGATTCAATGACGAAAATTCCAAAAAGAAAAATTTGAAAACAAATTTTGTTGGCAAAAGAAGTATGTTCACCTACCTTATCTATTAATTTGCGGTTATTGTGGCTACGACGGGCATATTCGCTCATCATGTCATAAGCTTGGTAGAGATTTATCTTTTAATATGCAACGTCTACATACTCTGTCAAAGCACGACATCTGCACAACTCTTTTTCATCAAAAAGGGAACCCAACGCCTGGGTTCCCAAATCTAACCTCTAATTGTTTTGTAGGGAGAGAAGATGGACAATGACTCTTGGTTTCTAGATAGTGGGTGCTCACGACATATGACAGGAGACCCTAACAAGTTCACGACTCTCTCTCAACACAACGGGGGAAGGTAACTTTGGCGACAATGCTCATGGTGAAATCATTGGTATTGGAACCGTCGGTAATCCCTCCTACTTTAAAATAGAAAATGTAAATTTAGTAGATGGTCTTGGACACAGTCTTCTAAGTATCTCTCAAATATGTGATCTCTCTAATGTTGTTCTCTTTTCGGCATCTGACTGCAAAATCTTTGACGAGCAAACAGGTCTTCTTAAAGCCACTGGTGTAAGGGTGAACAATCTTTATAAGCTATCTTTTGATACCCTAACCTAGACGGCACTCTCTGTCTCAGTGTACAGGACATAAATCTTTCCTTATGGCACTCCCGATTAGGTCATGCACACGGCAAACTGCTCAACAAAATCAAAAACGAAATCTTGTAGTAGGTCTTCCTACGACAAACTTCTTCCAGACCGACTCACTCTGTCCTGCGTGCGTACAAGGTAAACATACGAGAGCAAGCTTCCCAGGCAAACCGGAGATGTCTACAACATCTCGTTGGAACTATTACACATGGATCTATGTGGACCAATGCGCGTTCAAAGCAAGAGTGGTAAGAAGTACGTTCTAGGCATCATGGATGACTACTCACGCTGGACATGGGTACTCTTTCTTAAGACCAAATCGGAGACATTTTTTGAATTTGAAACTTTGTTCCATATGATTACTAACAAACTGTCTACCTCAGTCAAAACAATACGTTCTGACAACAGTACAGAATTTTGCAATATCCTGTTTCTGAGTTTTGCAGGACAAAGGGAATCGTACATCAACATCAGCGGCTCGTACTCCACAACAAAATGGAGTAGTAGAATGGAAGAATCGCACCTTAGTAGAAATGGCAAGAACAATGCTCATGACAGTAGCCTACCAGCCTCATATTGGGCCGAAGCCATTAACACAGCTACACACATACTAAATAGGGCGTCTGTTAATCCCTTCCTTGGAAAAACACCATACGAATCCTCAAAAAACGTTCCTCCTCTGTAAGCCACCTACGACGTTTTGGATGTAAGTGCTTCATTCACAACAATAAAAGGATAATCTAGGCAAGTTTGCCTCCAAAAGTGATGAGGGAATATTCCTTGGGTACTCATCCCAAAGCCGAGCTTAAAGAGTTCTTAACAAACGAACAAAATGCCTTGAAGAAAGTCCTCACATTCGTTTTGAAGAACTTTCTAACTCCAGTGATTACGACAACAACCCACACGTACCTCATGAAGATGTCCACGATACAACCTTCTTGAAATTCCTGTAGCAACCATCCCTCTACCCAAACACCTCTTTCGACAGATTCATCCTCCGACAGCGACGATGACCCTGATGACTCATTCAAAGATGCCTCACCTACCCCCACTGATGACCTACAACCTCACCCTCACCCTCACACCACAACTACAACCACTCCTCAAAATCACCAAACACTAGAAACCTCCACCTCAAGCTCCGCAAGAAAATTCCAACAAGCCTTCGCTCACCCAATCACCCAAATACTAAGTGATCCCACTAAAGGTGTTCAAACACACAGCGAAATCCATCAAATCTGTGCCTTTAATGCCTTCATCTCTACAATCGAACCAAAAAATGTCCAACAAGCCCTAGGGGACCATGACTAGATACTCGCAATGCAAGAAGAACTACATTCTCTGCAACGCCATTCAGTCTGGCGACTTGTTCCCTGTCCAAAACTATAAACCAATTGGTACCAAGTGGGTGTTTCGCAATAAGCTAGATGATCAAGGGAACATCTCGTAACAAAGCTAGACTCGTGGTTCAAGGATACACCCAAGCTGAAGGAATTGATTATGACGAGACTTATGCTCCAGTCACTCGAATTGAGGCAATTTGAATACTGTGGCCTACGCGGCTCATCGAGGTATGAAGCTTTACCAAATGGATGTAAAAACTGCATTTTTACATGGATACATCGATAGAGATGTTTATGTTGCTCAACCACCGGGATTCGAAGACCCACTCCACCCTGAGTATGTCTACAAGTTAGACAAGGCGTTATATGGACTGAAGCAAGCACCACGGGCATGGTATGAACGTTCTCATCCTACTTATTGTCTCATGGCTTCATCCGAGGTAAGTTGACAAAACTTTTGTACTCTCACCAAAGGTGACGACATACTCATTGTCCAGATCTACGTGGATGGTATAATATATGGATAAACTATTCCTGAATTATGTTCATTCTTTTCTGATCTCATGAGTAAAGAGTTTGAAATGAGTGCTCTGGAGAATTAAAATTCTTTTAGGTCTTCAAATCATTCAGCAAGAGAACGAGACTCAAATTCATCAACAAAAATACATCCAAGAGCTACTGATCAAGTATAAGATGCAGGACTCTAAAGCCACACCTACTCCAATGTCCGTAACAGAGAAACCACATCTGGACGAAAAAGGAATTGCTGTTGATGCCACATTATATAGAGGTATGATAGGTTCTCTCCTATACTTAACAGTAAGTCGACCTGACATCCTCTATGTTGTATGTCTATGTGTAAGATTTCAAGCAAACCCAAAAGAATCCCACCTACAAAGTGTAAAGCGCATCTTTCGCTATTTGAAAAACACCCAGGACATGTACCTCTGGTACCCTAGTACTCCTGATTTTACTCTAATGGGTTACAACGACTCTGATTTTGCAAGTTCCTTATTAGACAGAAAAAGCACGTCTGGCACAGCACAATTTTTAGGACTATGTCTTGTAGCCTGGAGTTCAAAGAAGCAAAACACGGTAGCTTGTCATCCGCTGAAACCGAATATGTCTCCGCAGCTGCTTGCTGTGCACAATACTATGGATATAACAACAACTACAGGACTATCTCATTCCATCTACTTGTACTACAATTGTGTGCCAACAATAGTGCTATTGATTTATCTAAAAACCCTGTTCATCATTCCAGGACAAAACACATTGAGATCCGTCGCCACTTCTTAAGGGATTGCGTTGAAAAAGGGCTGATACAACTAGAATACGTTCCTACTTCCGATCAACTTGCAGATATATTCACCAAACCGTTGCAACGAGGTCCTTTTGAAACTCTGTGTTCACAACTAGGTATGACCCGTATGAATTAGCTAAGGTAGTATCTCCTTCTCCTGTTTTTCCATTATTTGGGTGATATGCATTAGTATGTCTGATGACCTAGTACGTCTGTTACACAACGAACACCAGCGCATTAAAAATCTATCTTTTCACACACAAAAATAACCGCGGAATCCTCGCCCCGTAATCCGCTGCTACCCATCTCCCCCAATCAAATAATTCGACCCTGACATACACAGTATACTTATATTGAGACGCAATACTCCTTCGACTACCCACACCTTTTGTCACAATCCAGAGCCTACTTCTGCAACCTTCTACCTTCGGTCCTTCCTGTACTCAAAACCCTTACGCCATGGCATCAAACCCTACACCCAACCCAAAAACCACCTTCTCCGACGTCGACCTCCCCGATGACCCACAACTCCTCCAAGCCCTAATTAACAAGCTCACTTTCATCCAAGCCAAACAAACTCCCACCTTCACTTCTGCCTCCACCGCCGTGGCACTTGACATGTCAATCGACACCCAACCTCTCGCCACCCCACTACCCAACATCTCGACTGAACCAACTTTTACTACAAACCCCACAGCGTCACCGCACAAATCGGAAACTACACCCTCTCCCACGAAGCAGTCCTCACCTCCCACAACCTGACTTCTTCACCAAAGAATCCGAAAAACTAGAAGAAACCCAAGAAACAGAAAATCAACCCTTTGCCCCTGAACAGTCACCACCACCAAAGAAAACCCGACGATCCAAAGCAGCTGTTCCTCGCCCTCCTCCTACTCGAACTCTACGATCTAAAGACAAAACCCAACCGTCATCTTTAAAGTCCACACCTGTAGCCACGGTCCCTTCACCTCCACCTGTCACTGAAGCTTCAGTACTAGAGAAGACGAAAAACACAACACACTCATCCACTCAAGCTGACTCTAACACAGGAACTACCTCATCTAGAAAGCGACTACGTCCTTGGTCTGAATCGGTCCCTCTAACACCACCACCACCAAGACTAGGTCTGATAGATACCAACACAGCGGTCTATTCCCTACCTCTAGATGACCAGGCTGATTCACAACATCTGGTGAAAGGCAAACAATTGGATCTTGAGTGGTTACACTCCATGGGCTTCACCACGTTCGAATAAATGTTCAGGTTTCAGAACTGGATTCATCTATTTCACGACATCCAAACCTTCCACGAAAAGAGGCCTACCAGTTCTACCAAAATTGTGTCATTCGGAAAGGGAAAATCATGACCGAGGTACATGAACAAGCTATTCTTCTTGACCCTAATTCTATTGCGAATCATTTGGCCTTACCAACTTCAGGACTAGAATTCTATGATAGGGCTAGATTTCCTGATCTAGGGTTTATAACTGCGAAAGAGGTTTATGATTTATTTCTGCCAAATAGTCGAGTCGGTCATTCTTTAGACCGACCCACTCTGTCAAACATTCACCAAATGCTACACACATTGGTGATCGAAAACCTCGCCCCTAGAAAGGAAGGAAACTAGTTTGTCCGGCCTCTTGATCTTGCACTAATGTACTGTCTGATCCACCAACAAAAAATAAACCTTCCCAAATTGATCCTGAACCACATAGCCTCGACTAACTCCTCACCCTGACACTCTCTAGGGCACATCTTCTGGATACCCAAAATCCTGACACACTATGGAATCTCCTTTGATCCTTCCAAAGCCAGCCGTATAACCGAAACTGACATACTTGGTCAGATTTTGTACAACAAAACTCCGTCTTTCAAGCTCAAGTCTGTCTCCTAATCAAATCCTCCATCCAAAAAGCAACCCACTCCAAAACCAACTCCCACTTCAGACACGCTAACTCTCACTGAAAGAGTTTCTGCGATAGAAGAAAACTTGGCTACCCTAGCCACAAAGATCGATGTCCTCAACAACAACCACAAGAAGACAATGAACATATTTGAAGGCGGGGTCAAGAAAGTGGTCGAGGAGTTCAGGGAGACTTTTGTTGAAGCACTTGCAGCAGCGAAGGCGATGGACAATGCTGAGGCTTCGGGGGAAGATGGAGCGACGGCTGCGGACACAGGAATGGACCAAGGAGATGTCTAACAAATTTACTCCACTCCCTCTTAACCCACAGTACCTAGGATAACTAACTCTTCAAACATTTTTTACGCTGGTGGTTTATCGTCTGACTTTCGGATACTATGTTTTTGATATTGTTAATGCGTTTCCCCTGATGTTGGCAAACGGGGGAAGCGGTGTATCCGCGGCTGGTTTATGCGGCGACTATGTGTGGACACTGAGTGCCTCTGAAGGTCTCACTATGTTGCGGATTGGTTTCTATTTTCTGTTAAGTAGTTTCTAAAGTAGCTTCGTACTATAGTTTTATCTGCTCTTATTTAACTGCATCATCTTAAGGGGGAATATTGGTTTAAGGGGAAACAAACAGTGAGTTGTTCTTCCGAGATAGCTGCTTTGCTCTATCATTGTTTTGCAGGCACAATCAATAAAGACACCAAAGTTCATGCTGGATACACTGAGTTTGCCATCATCAGCAAAAAGGGGGAATCTTGTTGGAGACTTGGTTTTGCAGATGATTGCCTCCTCAGTTAGAGTAGCTCTGCAGAAAGACTTGCCCTCACGATTCACCAGCTCGAGTAACTCTGCACCGATACCTGGACACCTATCTCTGATCAACCAAGGTGCGATACTACCGAGTGGCTCCGATTATATCTCGGAGACGTGGATATATGCGCGACATGTGCTTATGGCAATCGTGTAGCAACTAAGTGTCTCCGATACTTGCGCACCCAAATTCAGAGAGTTGCTCCATGAAGACACTTCCGATATTTTAGGAACTGTTAAGTTGTATATAAGCATAGGATTGTACACATACTTGTAACGTATCCTAGACTAGCACTTTGAGAGAGAAAAATATCATTTGAGAGAAAGAATTCTGAGAGATCTTAGCGAGACTTAGTCAATCAGCTTAGGTATTTATTACCTAGAGAGCACACATAGAACACTCCCCTTTACTCCTTGTTACGCATTGATCAAAGCCGAGAGTAGAGCGAGTGTTGGATGAGACAGAATACTTCTGTCGAATCCCAAGATAGGAAGCTAGGTTGTAATTCACATTGAATTTCAATACAAGCAGAATCCTATCTTGTCAATTTTAAAAAAAGCTTCCGCGTCATTATTTTCTGCAAACACTTGTTCTCCAAGTAGATTTGGTTTGAGACTAACACCTCAGACCTACTCGGTCAGCACCCCGATCCTTTCACAAAATCATAATTATTTGTAGTGTATTATTATTGTTGTATGGTGTATTTTAAACCTTCTACGGAAAATCATGTATTTTTCATACATACCAAATATGTTTTGTGTTGTATTATTGTTTAAATTGTCTTTATTTTTATATGTTTATAATGACACACTAAAAAAATGATTCATTAATTTTGATATTATAATTCATTAAAATAGATATTATGATACACTTAGTGTTTAAACTTATATTTTAAAAGATACAATAATTTAAACTTATATTTTAAAGGATACAATAATTTAAAGTTAATATAATGAAAAGTAACCTAGTCACCAATCGGGGAGATCACGCAACACATCTCGGTAGCCTTTGTTATTAGTCCCTTACTTTTAGGTAGTTTCCATTCATTTTTTTAAAAAAAATTCTTATTCTTAATTTACTTATTTAATTATTTCAATATTAAAAAAGTTTGTTATTTATTTAGCCTCTTGTCAAGTTCAACCTTCTTGTATAAATTTGTCGTATATTTTTTGATAAATATAAAGTTGTCGTATATGATTAAGAAAAAGGGCACACGAGCATACACGCTCTAAAACCTTTGCAAAACATTGTTGTTTGCTTCTCTATTTCACCATTTCCATATTGTCTATCTCACTTAAGATGTTCAAAAAACATCACCTCTTAGTTTTTCTTTTTTTGGCACCCTGACACCCAAAACGTTGCATACCGCCATAGTTCTTTTCTTGTTTTCGTCAATGTCAAATTCGTGCCCATCACATAGCGTTCTATACCTCCACCACACTTCTCCCCTGTCTACCGACATCAACGTCTCCATCACCATCTGGTTACTCATATAATTAGTCAGCCATGTTACCCAACATTCGTTATGACTACTTTAATTGTTCAATCGTTTGCACCCGCAGCGGCACTGAAAATTGTTACCATTGTCACAATAATGATACGTCGATACAAATCCCCTCACACACATGTCAAGACGCGCAGAATACTTCGGATCTTTATTATCAGAGATAGTGGAGTTTGGAAGAATCTTCCATTATTACAGAGAAGAAAACGTAGAGAGTATAAGAAGAAGAAAGGTAATCAGCTAACTGGAAAGAAGAGACAGAGAGGCGGACTAAAGAACCTAGTCCTAGTTCAGTACGCAAGTGGAAAACGGTGTCGTACTGGTGGCTAAATGAGAGAGGGAAAATTACATATATGACCCTAGATACAATACTACACATTACATGAAATAATATCCTAGGTACACTCTAATACCCCCCTCAAATAGTACACTTTGCAGCAGTGAAGTTGCTATTTGCTTCTGTCTGATCTTCAGTGAACCTGGTGCTGTAACCTGAGACCCAGATCTGGGAATGAATTGCGGTAGCTCTTCCCCACAGAGGGGCTTTGTCATGACATCTGCAAGCTGCTTCGTGCTTGGCACATATTCAACCTGTATTAAGCCTCCCTGCAACTTTTCACGAACAAAATGGCAATCCAATTCTATATGTTTTGTTCGTTCGTGAGAAACCGGGTTTTTGGCTATGTGTATGGTAGCTAAGTTGTCACATTTTAATGGAATAGGATTAACATCAGAGACTCCCATTTCATTAATAAGTCTACTCAGCCTGCTTAATTCACTTGTTACCTGACGCATTGCTCTATATTCTACTTCAGGAGATGATAGAGCGACAGATAATTGTTTCTTTGATTTCCAACTTAATGGAAATCCACCCAACAATATGTAGCATCCAGAGACAGAGCGTCCAGTGATTGGGCAAGAAGCCCAATCAGAATCACAGTAAGCTACTAAATTGAAATCAGATTCTTTATTAAAAAAAACCGAAACCTGCCGTGCCTTTTATGTAAGAGAGGGTGTGAAAAGCATCCTTGAGGTGTTCAGTTGTGGGTTCTTGCAGGAATTGACTAAGAAACTGAACATCATATGCTATGTCTGGTCTTGTGTTTGTGAGGAAGTTCAGTTTACCAATCAAACATCTATTTCTGCTGGATTTTCAAGTTTAGTTCCAGAGTTTTGAAGAGTTTGAGATTCATCTGGATGGGAGAAACAGAACTGCGAGAGTTCTGCATATTGTAATCTTTCAGAATTTGGTTGGCATACTTCTGCTGACTCATAATGATCCCACTGTTTGTTTCCAGAAATTCCATTCCAAGGAAGTAGTTAAGTCTTCCTAGATCTTTGATTTTAAAAACTTTGTCCAGTTTTGCCTTTAAAGTTTTGATTTCTGTTGGATCATTTCCAGCAACAAGAACATCATCAACATATACTCCAAGTAATGTGATGTTGTTTCTTTGAGTTTTAATGAAAAGAGAGTAGTCATTTGTGGAATGTTTGTAACCAAGGTTTGTGAGAAATGTAGCAAGTTTCTCATACCATTGCCGAGAAGCTTGCTTAAGACCATATAGGGATTTGTGAAGCCTACAAGCCTTGTTCTCACCGTGGACCTTTAACCCTTTAGGGATAGTCTATACACTTCCTCATGGAGATCTCCATGGAGGAAAGCGTTGTTGACATCTAATTGGTCAAGTATCCACCCTTTTTTATGGCAATGATGATTATAGCAGGGATAGTGGTGAGTTTAACAACGGGGGAGAAAGTTTCAGCGTAATCAAGCCTATATCTTTGTGTGAAACCCCAGGAAACTAGTCTAGCTTTAAATCTCTCTAGGGTTCCATCAGCTTTGAGCTTTGTCATATAGACCCACTTTCTAGTTATTGGGCGTTTTCCTTTTGGTAAGGTGACAATGGACCAAGTATGTTGGTTTCTAAAGCCTTGAATTCCTCAGCCATGGGCTCTAACCACCTAGGGTCTTTGCTAGTGGCTTTATAGCTGGGAGGTTCTTCTAATAAGTGAATGGTTTCAAGGAGAGTATTAGTGTTTGTGTGGAGACCACAAGAGAGAATGGTGTTTCTAGGAGTGTAATCAGTGAGAGTATTGAGCAGCTGAGGACTGTTTCTGTTTATGGTATTGGGATCAATCCTTTCAGCAAGAATGCTGGTGAAATAGTCCTCATGATCTATGTCATCTGGGCTGATATGGTCTTGGAACTTGGCAGGTGGTCTATGGGTCCGTGTGGACCTTCTAAGATTGAGCTGGTGAGAGTTGTGTTGGAGGTTATAGGGCTATGTTCCTGGTCTGTGGTTGTTTCTAAGGTGTGATCTTGGTCTATTGGGGTTATAGATGTTTGGTCTTGAGGAGGAGAGAGATTTTTTTCTGTTTCTTCATCAGGGTCTGAGAATATAGATGGATGTGTAGAAGGAAATATGTCGATATCTTGGTCTGTTTCTGAAAGGGTAGTTTTCCAGCCTTGATCCCTTAATGGGTATATATGTTCAAAGAAAGTGACCCCTAGAAACCTTTATTTCTCTATTGCTCAAAGAGAGGACTTTATATCCTTTACTATTCTTCGCATTTCCCAGATATAAGCATGTAGAGGATCTAATGTCAAGTTTGTTTCTGTTGGGATTAACGTTTGTAGCATAGCAGATGCAGCCAAAACTTTTCATTTCATCATTTTGGCTTAATCCCGTAGAGTTTTTCAAAGGGGGTCACATCTCCTAGAGGTTTAGTAGGTATTCTATTAATTATATATGCAGCATGCTGCACACAATGCCCCCAATAACTATTTTCAAGACCCGACTGGAAAAGCAAGGCTCTTGCAATGTCCATGATATGTCCTTGTTTTCTTTCCACCACCCCATTCTGTTGGGGTGTGTGGGGACAGCTAGTTTGGTGGACTATTCCCTTTTTCTTAAAGAAATCTATTCCCTCTTGAGATTTACCAAGTTCCCTAGCATTGTCGGTTCTAATGACTCTAACAGATTTGTTCATTTGTTTTTCTATTAATATGACAAAATCTTGTATGCACTGTGTTGGGTAAAAACCTAACGGCAAGTATACCGGTCGATTATAGCAAGTTTTCCTAGAAGTGTCCCTCCAGGTTATCGAATCCAAGGGAGACAGCGTTTTAGTTTAATTGATATTTAAGAACAAACTAATGAATTGGTTTACTCCAGTAACAGGGGTTTTGATTGTTGAATTACTAAAGTATGAAACAAGAATATAATTAAGAGCAAAGGTAATAAATGCAAGACAGTGGGCAAAATAATGATATTTTTGATTTAATTAAAAAAGGAAATTCTGGTTTACTAATCCTCCAATTTCTTCGGTTCCTTTCTCAGTGTGTTTACCAAAATCTAGACTAAAATCCTAGATCAGAAATATTCCACGTTCGGTCTCCCGCTCGGTGGAATCTAATTAATAGCTAATAAATTTTAACTCTCGTTACAAATTTACTAATTGCTAACAGCTTTAAGAAAAATCCAGTTTATTGATCAGTTATATCCTAGAGGAATTACCATCTCTAAATTAACCGGTACCGTTCCTGTTGTCTATTATCTACCACAGTTCTCACTTATAAGTAGATAAACTGATAAAATCAAGTAATTGGTCAAATCACAAGATTTATAAAAATAAATAAGGAACAACACTTTAATCTATTAAAATGATAAATCACAAAGATAATGGAACCTTGAATTTGGATTACATAGTAAACCGAAATTTATAAAAACTACTCAGCCATGGAAATGAAAATACTGTAAAAATATGTAAATAACATTAAAGAGGAAGAGAAGAAGAAACTCTGATTTAATACTCTTTAATGGAGTCTCGGTGCACGATCAGCGCTTTCTTCTGCTCTTTCTCCAGAAAAGATGGTGAAGTCTTCAACTGCCTTCTGCACTCCAGACCCCTATGGATGTATGTAGGTGTATAGGTGGATGATATGAATGGAACGTGGTATATGAAATGGAAATGGATGGAGTTTATTGGATGGAATGTGTGAGAAGTGATAGGATGCTTCCCAGAATTGAAAATATCCAATATGTGAGAATGAGTTCTATTTATAGGACTCATGGATGAGTAAGTAGCAGCAGGGTGTGGTGGATATGATGCTGGAATTTGTGAGTGGAAAGGAGAATGTTCAACGTGGGTGTTTTGCTGGATTTGGAAGGTAATTAGATTAGTGGAGATGAGGATGGAAAGTAGCAGTGGAAGGGGGCGGTGGTTTAACAGAGTAATCAATTGTTTTATAAAAACTTTTGAGCGCGCGCACTACAGACTGTCGGATGCAACTGCTTGGTCCTGGACTTAGGCCGTGGAAGAGGTCCCGGACCATTCGCTTTGAGAGATTGTTCTATATCACCGTCTGTGTGGTCCGGGACTTAGGCCATGCATCAAGTCCCGGACCGTTCTTGAAAATGATTCTAGATTAATACTGCAATTGTGGTCCGGGACTTAGGCCGTGTAATAAGGTCCCGGACCATGCTTGAAATCTGGTCGAGAGAGCTACCTCATTGTGGTCCGGGACTTAGGCTGTGTATCAAGTCCCGGACCATGCCTGAATTTAAGTCGAGAGTTGAGTCACAATGTGGTCCGGGACTTAGTTCCAGAATCAAGTCCCGGACCATGCTTGAATTTAGGTCGAGAATTGTTTTCTTGACTCAAATCAGCTTGTTTGATTTCCCATGGGTTCCAACAATGATAGGAATGTGTTTCCTTGATATTAAAAACTTGAAAAAGCACATAAAAACCATAAAAGAAGACAATTGCAACAAGAAACACAAAAATACTCATAAGACAGGAATTTAGCAGTAAAAAGCAACGAATTAGGTGTCAAAAGACCATGCAGAAATAGGTAAATTCCTGACTTATCAACTTCCCCACACTTAATCTTTGCTTGTCCTCAAGCAATTACTGCAATCAAAATGTACCAAAGTTCAAAAGCGGGGATTTATCAGGTTAGGGAAATGTACAAGGAAAACTAATGCCGAAAGACAGTCATAAGAAACAACGATTAGTACTGCAAGTTTTCTTAAACAGTGAAGCTAAGGTGTTTGACAAATGCATGAGACGATCATCATAACTATTTAGTCCAAACCTTACTCAGGGCTTTACTTTCCGTTCGCTTTCCACAATTCATTGGACGATAAGGGGCAAAAAGTAATGTCATATTCCACATTACCTTTCATTGCCACATACTCATAATCAAGGAAGAATTTGCAATAACTGTTTAGCATGAAAGAACTTTCCTTCCAATCTTTCTGAGTAAGCATTATTCATTTCATCCCCTCAGACTTTTTCTCCCCATCCTTGTAGCGGTGTTGGGCCTTCTATCCCAGATCAGATGATCTTAGGTAGATAAGTGATGAGGCACTCCATGGGCTTAATTACCAAATGGGAGAGGTCTGTTCTGGTTCAGAATAGATTAGAGGAGTACCTTGCCTTTGCCTTTTCCTTCCATTCATTCCAATACTTTCCCAAAGCCCCAAGTTAGTTCAAACAAAATAGTCACAAAATGGTCTCACCTTTTATTTAAGGAAATAGATAAAATTTTAATCAAAACTGACAATACAAGCAGTATAACCAAAGTTCTTATGACCGAAGTTTCAGATTAAATCTCAGAAATATTCGCTACTTGTACGTTATTCCCGACTGATGCATCTGACCACAAATGAAAACCAAGTATGTCGAATTAAAAATTTTTGGAGGGTCATCACAGGTTAATGAAGTGAGAATTAGTAGTGTCAGGAGCCACAGAAAATAGGAAAATAAACGCACATCCCCCTTACTACTAACTTCCCCACACTTAGAAAATAGCAATGCCCTCATTGCTGCATGAATATGATCATAGTGCGAAAGAAAGAATGGTACTCCCCTGAAAAATGGGTGAAGAGTGTTGTCCCCACACTCATGAAAAGGAACGGGCGAGTTAAGGAGTGTTGAAATTTTTTCGTTAGAGTCTCCTTGTATTTTGTCGATATCGCACACAAAATTGGCAATCCTGTTTGAATGAAGCAGCAGCAGACAATATGTTGCAATAAAGTCAAGGAACATAACCAAGCAGTGGAAGTAGTAGAAGTACCAAAGTAACCATAACAATCCAAAAAAGAAAATGAAAAGTACCAAAAGATGCAACCTAACAAGCTAAAAGACATTAAAACAGCCAGAGTTAGGAAATAAAAGAGAATCCGAAACAGCAATAACAAGATAAAGAGTCTGAAAAGAACAGATCATAAACCAGCATAAGAACTATTGAGGTGGTGGGTGATCCCGAGGTAGACGCCAGGACTCCAGCTGAGCGAAGCGGGCGTCATAATCAGTAAAGCGTGCCTCATAGCGAGCCGCATACTCCGCAAACCGGGCGTCCTGTCGAGCCTCATACTCGCTCTGTCGAGTCTCCAATGCGTAGTCTGAGCTCCATAATAGTGCAGGCTCGTACTCATCCCGTCTAAACGAGTGTCCATCTGAGTCATATGAGCAGCAAGACCATCGACCCGTGCAGTGATCATCCCCTGCCAATCAGAAAACTGACGGAACATCTCGTGATATCCCGGGTGTAGGAACAGTAGGGAGCGGAACATCTGGGATGTCACCACCAGCGGCAACAGCAGGTGGCGCATCCTCAGCGGCTTCATCTGGTCTGGGAGCTCGTGCACCCGGCTGGGCGCGTCGGCGCTTCACCCACTGATCATATATCTTCTCTCACTGATAGAAGCGCATCATCGTCATGTCTATGGGAGACCGGGGGTACTGGGGCTGCTCATCCGCGAAGTCTACCCCAACATCGATGAAGAAGGATTGCAGAAGGTGCTGGAAGGGAAGAGAGTTGCTACTGTCCACGTCAATCACCCGGAGCATGGAGTGAAAAATGATGCCATGCAAGGCAATGGGGAACGCCACCCGGGCAAGCTCGTCATCCAGGAGATAGCGCAATACATAGTAGTCAATGGCATTCAGGTCCGCACACTCCCGGGGTCGGACATTATACATTATAATCCCCAAGATCAGACGCTCAAGCGGTGTGGGTAGTTTATCTTCGGTAACCACCTGCTTATCCCGGTGGTTGCGCCTCTGGCGATTTTGAACCGTATGATCATTCATAATCAAATTAATATAATGCTCCTTAGCCTGTCTCTCACGGAGTTCTTGATTCTCCCTTTCCTCCGCAGACGGGATCCTAGCCCGAATAGGGATATGTAGAGCATGGCGAATACGGGTGTAATCAATTAGGATAGCTTTCCCCTTAACCCTCGATTTAATTTCCATCCCATTATCACGCACCATAGCATTAGCATAGAACATTTTAACCAGGCGCGGGTAAAACGTACCACCGCGGTTCAGCAGACATACCCAACCCCGGTTGCTAAATATCAGCTCCAAATCGAATTCAGAGATTAAAGTGGGACAGACTGACCTCTCAGGAATTATCTTGCGCTCCTTAGCCTGGAACCAATCCCAAGCAGCATCAGTGATGAATTCGGAACGGTCCGTCTCGCGTATCCGGAGTGGGGGAGCATCGGAAGATGACGATGCGCCAGCAGTGGTGTATTTTTGAGCACGTTTAGGGGCCATCGGTAATTGTGGATTAAAGAAGTGTTTGGTTTGGGCAAATGGGGTGAATTTGGTGTTGGGTTAATGTTTGTGGTTACGCGAGGTTGGAAGCGGTGATGGTGCTTGGTGTTTGAGAGTGGTGGTGTCGAAGGATGGATGTGGGCTCTAACGGGAATAGCAGAGGCGTGGGACTGCAAAAGATGGTGGTGAAGTGGTGTTTGCTAGGAGCGGAAACAGGTGGGGGTGAACGGGTTGTGGGAGCGCGATAGAGGAGGGGTAGGTTGCGGTGTTGCGGTGGTGACGATGTGGAGCAGGCGACTGGAACAGAGGGTGGCGCAAGGTGTGGGTGTGCGAAATCGATAGAGAGGGGGTAGTGGTGCGTGGGTTGGGTGGCGAAGACGTGTGCGAGGGCGGGTGAAGGATTGTGGGGCTTGAAGGAGATGGTGGGGGGTGAGGACGGAGATGAGGACGAAGGATGTTGGGATTGGGTGGTGGGTGGGTGGGTGGCGAAGGTGATAGAGAAGACGGCGAGGACGGCTGTGGTGGTGGGTTTGCGTAATCGACCGGAATGAGTACGGGTTAGGGTTGGGGGAGTGGAGGTTGAAGACGACGCGTGATGTGGGTTTATTTTTTTTAACAGCTATAGATGGTCCGGGACCTAGGGTATGGCCGAGAGTTTTCATCACATGTAGTCCGGGACTTAGGCTGGGTTTGAGGTCCCGGACCACCCTTAGTTTTGTTTCGAGAATTTCCTTTGAATGCGGTCCGGGACTTAGGGTATGGTTGAAGTCCCGGACCAAGGTTTTTAATTGGCCGAGAATTTCAGTGATAATGGTCCGGGACTTAGGGTAGGGTTGAAGTCCCTGACCACCTCTATTTTTGTTTCGAGAATTGGTTGCTCCTCTGGTCCGGGACTTAAGTTCTGTTACAGGTCCCGGACCACCCCTGTGAATCCACCGAAAGTATGCTTCCTAGCACTCTGTTTTTCTTCCCACCTAACCTACATTTTAACAAAACCAACAAAAAAAAATTGCTAGCAAAAGAATTAGAACAAGTAAAAACGTGAATTAAAATGAAAAACAAGAAGATAAAAAAAGGAGATTGGGTTGCCTCCCAATGAGCTGCCCGTCTTTTCGGTCTTTGGCTAGACCGTGCAACTCAAAGATTAGTATGGAGGATCATGCTCCGTGATCACCGAATGGACTTCGGTGATGTCACCAATTAGGTAGTGTTTCAACTGAGACCCGTTGACTTTGAATGTCTCCCCTTCTGTATTGATTAAACCTATGGCCATAGGGCGAGACACTCGTCACTGTGAACGGTCCAGACCAGCGAGATTTCAACTTTCCCGGGAATAATTTCAGGCGGGAGTTGAATAGAAGCACCTTTTCTCCAACGTGAAACTCACGCTTGACCAAAAGCTTATCATGCCACCGTTTTGTCTTTTCCTTATAGATCTTGGCATTTTCATAGGCTTCCTCTCTAAATTCCTTCAAATTGTACAACTGCAACTTGCGCTTCTCACCAGCCTTTTGTAAATCAAAATTTAATGCTTCGATGGCCCAAAAAGACTTATGCTCCAACTCTACAGGCAAGTGACATGCCTTGCCATATACCAATTTGTATGGAGACATACCTAAGGGTGTTTTGAAGGCAGTGCGATATACCCACAAGGCGTCATCTAGCTTGAGTGACCAATCACGTCTAGAGGATGTGTCAGATTTATGAAGGATCCACTTGATTTCTCTATTTGTAATCTCGGCTTGCCCGTTTGTTTGTGGATGATATGGTAGGGAAACCTTGTGTCGTATGCCATACTTCTGTAGGAGAGCTTCAAACTGTTTGTTGTAGAAATGGGTACTCCATCACTAATGATTGCTCGCGGAACACCAAAAGTGAATATATTCCACTTCAAAAATTTCAGCACTACTTTGCATCATTAGTTGGTGCTGCTATTGCTTCAGCCCATTTTGTAACGTAGTCTACTGCTACCAAGATGTAGAGGTTACCTTGAGATGATGGAAACGGTCCCATGAATCAATGCCCCAAAGGTCAAATGGTTCAACTTCCAATATAGAATTCAAGGGCATCTCATGGCGTCTAGATAGGTTCCCCTGCCTTTGGCACTGGTCACATGTAGATACAAACTGATAGCAATCTTGTTAAAGGTCTTCCGAAAGAAACCTGCTTCCAAAACTTTTGTGGCTGTCCGAGCAGGACCGAAATGACCTCCTGCTTCTCTGAGTGACAATGAACAAGGATATCTTTTATTTCAGTATCAGGAACACATCTACGAATCATCCCGTCCGCAAAACCTTGAAAAGGAATGGATCGTCCCAACGGTAGTGCTTAACAGTGGAGAAGAACTTATTCCTCTGCTGATATGTTAATGCTGGGGGTACTATCTGTTTTGCAAGATAGTTTGCAATATCTGCATACCAAGGATCTCCCGTGGAGCCAACTTTGAACACATACTCATCTGGAAGAACTCGTTAATTGGTATACCATCATCATCATATTTAATCCGAGATAAGTGATCAGCCACTTCATTCTGTACTCCGGGTTTACTTTTATCTCTATATCAAACTCCTGAAGGAGTAGGATCCATCGAGTCAACCTCAGTTTTGCTTCTGCCTTCTTAAATAAATGTCGTAAGGTGGAGTGATCTGTATGGACTATGACTTTACTACCAATGATGTACGATCTGAATTTGTCACATGCAAAGACGATGGCTAACAGCTCCTTTTTTTGTTGCATAATTTTTTTGTGCATCATTAAGTGGCTTACTTGCATAGTAGACTACCTTTAGCATTTGTCATGTCTTTGCCCAAGAACTGCTCCCATAGCAAAATCGCTAGCATCACACTGATCTCGAAGGTAGAGACCAATCAGGCGCAACAACAACCGGTGCAGATACTAGCTTTTCCTTGATGATGGTAAATGCCTCAAGACATTCTTTAGTGAAGTCGAATTTCATCCTTCGCCAGCAAGTCACACAACGGCTTAGATATCTTCGAAAAGTCTTTAATGAACCGTCTGTAGAAGCCCTCATGTCCTAGGAAACTCCTCACATCTTTTACTGTAGCTGGTGGAGGTAACTTATCGATCACTTCAACCTTAGCCTTGTCCACCTCAATACCTCTGCTAGAGATCTTGTGTCCCAGCACAATGCCCTCTTGCACCATGAAGTGGCATTTTTCCCAGTTTAGGACTAAATTGGTTTCTCTGCACCTGGCTAAGATATGATCCAAATTTTCCAAACAAGAGTCAAAAGTTAGTCCAAAAACTGAAAAATCATCCATGAATACCTCGATGCATTTTTCAATGTAGTCGGAAAATATGGCTGTCATGCAGCGCTGGAAGGTAGCTGGAGCGTTACATAAACCGAAGGGCATGCGTCGGTAGGCATACGTGCCATATGGGCATGTGAAAGTTGTTTTCTCTTGGTCCTCTTCAGCAATAGGTATCTGAAAATACCCAGAGTAACCATCCAAGAAACAGTAATATTTATGCCCTGCAAGTCTCTCCAACATTTGGTCAATGAAAGGAAGAGGGAAATGATCTTTTCTGGTTGCAGCATTCAACTTTCGATAGTCAATGCACACTCTATGCCCTGTAATAGTTCTCTGAGGAACTAACTCACCTTTATCATTGGGAATTACAGTAAATCCCCCTTTCTTGGGCACTACTTGTGTAGGGCTCACCCATTCACTATCAGAAATTGCATAAATAATACCTGCATCGAGAAGCTTAATGACTTCCTTCTTTACCACCTCCTTCATGTTTGGGTTCAATCTTCTCTGGGGTTGAACTAGTGGTTTATAGTTTTCTTCAAGAAAGATGCGGTGTGTACAAAAGTGAGGAGCTATCCCCTGGATATCAGCGATTGACCAACCTATCGCCTTCTTGTTCTTCCTAAGCACCTGCACTAGTTGTTCCTCCTGTTTATCAGTTAGTTCTGCAGAGATAATGACAGGCAAACTAGAGGGTTCAATTAAGAAAACATATTTTAAATGGCTGGGGAGAGGTTTCAGCTCCAAGGATGGTGGTTCTTTGATAGAGGGAATCAACTCCTGAGGTTCCCTTTCTAGCTTTTCACGTTCTATTGTGGGACCTTTTCGATATCGTCCTCCTGCTGATAATTGGAATGCCACAGCAGAGACCTCCGGATCATCATGAATTCCATCTATGGATTCCACTAAGCATTTCTCTAACTCATCAATCAGCAGGGCTAAATACATAATCCTGCAATAGAGAGTCAATAGATTCCAAACTAAAACAAGCATGTACATCAGATGGGTGTTTTTTTTGACATGTCAAAGACAAGCTGTTCATCATGCATTCTCAATATTATCTTACCACCCTCAACATCAATGAGGGTTCTGGCTGTTCGCATAAGGGCGCCCAAGATTGTGGTACTTGTCTTTCTTTTTTCTTTGTCTTCCTCCATATCTAAGATCACAAAATCAGCAGGGAAAACAAAAGTACCAACTGACACAACCAAATCTTGCACTACTCCTTTCGGTAAAATAATGGACCTATCTGCTAATTGAAGAGTAATACGGGTGGTTCATTCACCTAATCCAAGTTTAAGGTACATAGACATGGGCATTAAATTGATGCTAGCACCCAAATCACATAGTCCCTTACCACAGTCGATATTACCTATAGAACATGGATGATTGGAAGACCTGGATCATCGAGCTTGGGGGAAGCTTTTTAGTGAGCACAACAGAAACTCTCTCTGTCAACTGGACCGTTTCCTTTTCTATCAATGACCTTCTATTTGAGAGGATGCCTTCATGAATTTTGCATAGATAGGCATTTGCTTTAACACATCTGCAAAAGGAATATTTATGGTTAGTTTCTTAAATATGCTCAAAAACTTACCGAACTGTCATCAAGGTCTTTCTTCTTTAGTCTGTTCGGGAATGGAATGGGCAACTCAACAACTGCTCTTGTGATGGTTTGGGGCAGATTTATTTGATGTCTCATGCTCTGACTGTTTAGGTTCGCCAGCCGTGCATTTTCCAACATTGGTTGCTCAACAATCTCAACCTCTTGGCCCGCATCATTTTCTTTATCGGGTTGATTGGGAGTAGCCACAGCTTCAGGGATCGGATGATCAAGCTGTCTACACTTCTCAAGTTTATTGCTTTAGCATATTCTCTTGGATTCATCTCTGGTTGACTAGGCAAGGACCCTGCAGGTCTCTCTGAAAGTTCTGACTGATTTGAGCCAATTGAGTTTCCATTCGCTTATTGTAAGCTTTTTGTTCCTGCATGAATGCCTTTTGATTGTTGTTGTTGATTTCATCTTGCTCATTGAATCTAGCTTTTGTTGATGTAATGAATTCGCTCATCATGGCTTCCAAATTTGAGGAACTACTAGCTCCTTGACTTTGCATCTGTTGGTTCTGAGGGGGTCTCTGATAGGACTGATTATATTGTTGTGGTGCCTTCTGATTGTAGTTGTTGTTCTGAAATCTTTGTTGCTGATATCCCTGATTGCTTTGGTTGTTATAGAAATTTCCTTGTCTATTCCCTAGGTAATTTACCTCTTCACTTGGTGGAGATGTACATTGACACAAGTTTGAGCTTCTCCACAGTATTCACAGGGTGGATAAACTTCAGGAGATGCTGTGCATTTGACTGCGGGTTCATTGCTCCACATACGCTCAAACTGTTTTGACATCGCTTCTATCTTGGCAGCCAGAAAGGTACTCGAGTCCACTTCATAAACTCCAGCAGTTTTCTTCGGTGTAGCTTCTCCGGTTCTCGCACCTCCCCACTGATTGGATGCATTGGCAATGGTCTCCAATAATTCCTTGATTCTGCTATTGGTAACTCCATGAGGCTTCTCCTGCACAAGTGTCTACCAACAAACGGCTTGAATGATCCAAATCTTTGTAAAAGGACTGCAAAATTACCTCCTCTCCCAAGCCATGGTGTGTTACCCTGTGCACAATCCCTTTGAAACGCTCCCAAGCCTCGATAATGTCTCACCGGTGAACTGCTTAAAGTTGGTAATCTCTCCTCTCATAGTCAGCATTCGAGAAGGAGGAAATACTTCCCAAGAATGCATTTGCTAACTCCGTCCAGGTAGCGATGCTGTTGGGTGTCAATGAGTTTAACCATTCTGCAGCTCTATCCCTCAGGGAGAATGGGAAGAGAGTCAATCTAGCAACCTCCTGTGAAGCTGGTGTCGAACAAGCTCCTACCAATCTCAGGAAAGTGGTGAGATGGACATTGGGATCTTCGGTGACTGATCCGCTGAACTGAGGTGCATTCATGACCATAGTAACATAGTGCATCTTGAACTGCCAATGCACTCCTGCAGGTAACAGGAATTACTATTGGTGAAATAAGCCCTTCGACGCTTGGGCGGGTGTAATCCCTCATGTGCCTCTCCGGATTGGAATTCTCCATATTAGTTCCTGAGGGGTTGTTTAGAATCTCTTCCTCAACAATCTCCTCTGCGGGTGAATCTTTTAGAGGCACCTCCTGCACAATTGGAGGATCCAGCTCTAACCTTTTTCTAATCCTTCTTGTTACTCTGTCTATTTCTGGTTCAATTTCGAATTCGGGTTTCCTACAGAACGAGTTTTAACCATAAAACAAAAATCAGATAACT
The DNA here is from genome assembly GCA_023374045.1 of Limonium bicolor. Lineage (NCBI taxonomy): Eukaryota > Viridiplantae > Streptophyta > Magnoliopsida > Caryophyllales > Plumbaginaceae > Limonium > Limonium bicolor. The sequence goes on from CM041778.1 coordinate 309,614,584, forward strand.
GATAGTAGTGTAGCTGTGAAAATAACTCAAAGGATATTTCCATAACCATAATAAGAGACAATTCACACAAAGCTAACAAAATGTACAAAATAAAATAAAACAAGGATAAACTAAGAAAAATAAAAACAAAACAAAATTTAATAAAATAAAAAATTAAACTAAGCAACCGTGCCTCCCCGGCAACGGTGCCATTAACTTGTTGGGTAAAAACCTAACGACAAGTATACCGGTCGATTATAGCAAGTTTTCCTAGAAGTGTCCCTCCAGGTTATCGAATCCAAGGGAGGCAACGTTTTAGTTTAATTGATATTTAAGAACAAACTAATGAATCAGTTTACTCCAGTAACAGGGGGTTTTGTTTGTTGAATTACTAAAGTATGAAACAAGAATATAATTAAGAGCAAAGGTAATAAATGCAAGACAGTGGGCAAAATAATGATATTTTTGATTTAATAAAAAGGAAATTCCGGTTTACTAATCCTCCAATTCCAATTCTTCGGTTCCTTTCTCAGTATGTTTACCAAAATCTAGACTAAAATCCTAGATCAGAAATATTCCACGTTCGGTCTCCCGCTCGGTGGAATCTAATTAACAGCTAATAAATTTTAACTCTCGTTACAAATTTACTAATTGCTAACAGTTTTAAGAAAAATCCAGTTTATTGATCAGTTAATATCCTAGAGGAATTACCATCTCTAAGTTAACCGGTACCGTTCCTGTTGTCTATTATCTACCGCAGTTCTCACTTATAAGTAGATAAACTGATAAAATCAAGTAATTGGCCAAATCACAAGATTTATAAAAATAAATAAGGAACAACACTTTAATCTATTAAAATGATAAATCACAAAGATAATGGAACCTTGAATTTGGATTACATAGTAAACCGAAATTTATAAAAACTACTCAGCCATGGAAATGAAAATACTGTAAAAATATGTAAATAACATTAAAGAGGAAGAGAAGAAGAAACTCTGATTTAAGACTCTTTAATGGAGTCTCGGTGCACAATCAGCGCTTTCTTATGCTCTTTCTTCAGAAAAGATGGTGAAGTCTTCAACTGCCTTCTACACTCCAGACCCCCGTGGATGTATGTAGGTGTATAGGTGGATGATATGAATGGAACGTGGTATATGAAATGGAAATGGATGGAATTTATTGGATGGAATGTGTGAGAAGTGATAGGATGCTTCCCAGAATTGTGTATATCCAATATGTGAGAATGAGTTCTATTTATAGGACTCATGGATGAGTAAGTAGCAGCAGGGTGTGGTGGATATGATGCTGGAATTTGTGAGTGGAAAGGAGAATGTTCAACGTGGGTGTTTTGCTAGATTTGGAAGGTAATTAGATTAGTGGAGATGAGGATGGAAAGTAGCAGTGGAAGGGGGCGGTGGTTTAACAGAGTAATCAATTGTTTTATAAAAACTTTTGAGCGCGCGCACTACAGACTGTCGGATGCAACCGCTTGGTCCGGGACTTAGGCTGTGGAAGAGGTCTCGGACCATTCGCTTTGAGAGATTGTTCTATATCACTGTCTGTGTGGTCCGGGACTTAGGCCATGCATCAATTCCCGGACCGTTCCTGAAAATGATTCTAGATTAATACTGCAATTGTGTGGTCCGGGACTTAGGCCGTGTATCAAGTCCCAGACCATGCCTGAATTTAAGTCGAGAGTTGAGTCACAATGTGGTCCGGGACTTAGTTCCAGAATCAAGTCCCGGACCATGCTTGAATTTAGGTCGAGAATTGTTTTCTTGACTCAAATCAGCTTGTTTGATTTGCCATGGGTTCCAACAATGATAGGAATGTGTTTCCTTGATATTAAAAACCTGAAAAAGCACATAAAAACCATAAAAGAAGACAATTGCAACAAGAAACACAAAAATACTCATAAGACAGGAATTTAGCATAAAAAGCAACGAATTAGGTGTCAAAAGACCATGCAGAAATAGGTAAATTCCTGACTTATCACACTGTATTCCTTCAGATTTATTTTTGATTAATGTGACCCAAGTGGCTCTAGTGTGGTCATCCACAATAGTTAAGAAGTATCTGAAACCCTTCAACGTTTGTTCTTTCAGAGGACCACATATATCTATGTGTATAAGCTCAAAAGGATCATTAGACTTAATGGAAAAAGATGGGAATCTAAGTCTCTTGCCTTTTGCCTTAAAACAGATGGTACAAGGTAAATTTGAAACACTGCTACATTCTTTTGTTTTAAGAATTTTACAAAGTTTCCTTGAGGACAAGTCTCCTAATCTGTTGTGCCACAGGGTTGTCTCTCTAAGTTTAGCCTTAGGCTCAGTACATGAATTTGCAGAAAAACATGGAAAAAATTTCTATGACGTATGTAATTGCATAGCACAGACACATCAAGAAAATATAACCCACAAAACTGCCTGGCAATCTCTAAAGTAATGTTTCTCTTAGAGTCATGCAATATGCAAAAATCATTATGAAAAACAATTTGTATGCTTAGCGCTTCAGTTAACTTGCTAACAAGAGACCAGATTAAACACAAAAGATGGCACATACATTATTTTTTCCAGGCAATTCACATTATCAACAATTAAATCTCCAAAACCTTTAACAAATCCTTTATGACCATCTGGCAGCGTTATTTCTCTATTGATTTTAGCAGAGCAGACATTACGAATCAGAGAAAGATTTCCACTTATGTGATCGGTGGCCCCCGAATCAAGTATCCAAGATTCATGAAGTTTAGTCAAGATATTTTGTAAGTTCCAGCTAAGCAATAAAAGGAGCTTGTGGTGGTACAGTTTTTACCTGAGAAGTCACCAAAATTGGTTTGGTTATCAGGTTTACTTGTGCTTGCTTTCTGGCTCTGTATGTAGTCCATGAGCTGGTGAAGTTGATCAGCACTAAACCCAGCAACAGGAGAATCTTGTCCTTTGTTGTGATTTGCGGTCTTTCCCTTTGAGCCGTCATCTACGGTAGAGGCAACTGTCACTTGCTTGGTTTCTTTTTCAGGAAACCCAACTAGCCACCAAAAATCAGATTTTGCGTGACCCAACTTTGAGCAGTTTGTGCATTTTAACTGTGGTCTCTTGTTGGTGCCTTGAGCTTTATTTCTGATTCTTTCGGTTGTAGGTTTAGGGTTACCTCCGACAGTGCCGATTCTTGGTCTCCCGTAATTGGATTTTCCTCCTTTACCAAGAAGCGCGACAGATTGCTCGCCTTCCTCTGCGGACTCGTGAGACTGCCTTTGATTTTCGCCATGGATTACCAGCGAGAAGGCCTGATCTAGAGTGGGTACTTCTGACATTGCAAGAATCTGCCCGCGAATGTGAACAAAATCTTTGTTCAATCCCATAAGGAAATGCATCATCTCATCCTCATTTCTCCGCTTCTTTTGTGATTCCTTTGAATTACACTGGGAGCAGCAAGAACATTCTTCCGCGGGTTGGACGAGATCAAGTTCTGCCCAAGCTTCCTTTATTTTCATGAAATAGTATGTGACCGCGTCATTACCTTGCTTCAGGTTGGCAATTTTGTTTTTGATGGTCTGAATTGTGGCAAGATTCTTTCTCTCAAAGCGATTGCAGATCCAGTCCCATATCTCCTTTGGGTCTTCGTTGTACATAATGCTCCTTGCAATGTTTGGAGCCACCGACGATGTAATCCACGAGACAACTAACGACCTGGCCCGCTCATACGACGCTGCTCGAAGTGGTTCTTGAACAAGATCTGGACGCTTCATGCTTCCATCGATGAAGCCGAGCTTGCTCTTCGCTCGAAGTGCCGTCCTCATTGTCCATTTCCATCCCAGAAAATCTACGGGACCAGTGAGTTTGGGAGCAAGGCTTTGTCCAGGTTGTTTGGATGGGTGGACATAAATTGGGTCATTTGGATCTATTGCGGTGGAGCTTCCGGATGTCGCCGGTCTTTCTGGTTCCTTCTCGTTCGTCAGTGTAGATGGAGCAACTGTGCTCTGATACCATGTCAAGACGCGCAAAATACTTCGGGATCTTTATTATCAGAGATAGTGGAGTTTGGAAGAATCTTCCATTATTACAGAGAAGAAAACGTAGAGAGTAAAGAAGAAGAAAGGTAATCAGCTAACTGGAAAGAAGAGACAGAGAGGCGGACTAAAGAAGACCTAGTCCTAGTTCAGTACGCAAGTGGAAAACGGTGCCGTACTGGTGGCTAAATGAGAGAGGGAAAATTACATATATGACCCTAGATACAATACTACACATTACATGAAATAAGTATCCTAGGTACACTCTAATAACACATCACCACCATCATGTTTAGCACTACTGTACTGTTACCAGCACCCTAGTCACTACACATGACACCACTACCGTTTCAGTGAATATCATCACTCGTCATTTCTTGCTGCCTGTCACCAAAACTCTGGTCCTGCAATCTGCGGGTATGGTGGTCTCAAGCGATCACCAGAATTCATAGTTACAGTTTGCCCCGCTCTATCTCTCCTTTCATGTGTTTGGGTATGGAATTATTCCACTCTATCATATTCGGGATTGGTTGCATCATCGATGAAGCGCTACTGTTGTTGTGGGGAGAGGAAGACAAAGATACTACCATCCTGACGCTGTTGATCGTACACCCTGTTACTTGTTCAGTCCCATTGCTAACTACTTTCGGCATCAGCTTTCACCGCTGTGGATGCCACCATGCTGTAGATACATAGAAGAAAGACTTCGTGTCAGTAATTTGGAGGAATTTTTTTTAAGTCGAAAGATCCTGGATTCAAGATATTGCAAGAAAACTTCATTTCAAAGCTTACAGCATAACAAGTTGTTATGCTGAAATTTCAACCACGTGAGTAATTTTTTTCCTTTTATTAATGTTCACAAAATAAATGATATCTTGTTCGCTGCAGTACGAAAGGATAAATGGTTAGTTCCAATATTGCTATTTACGTGCATAAGTAAATGGGAGGAATTAGTTGTAACAAGCAGAAAATCGTCAATTTGTTCCCTTTAATTAATATTAGTGGCTGCTTTACATTTTACTTATGGCTTTGTTTTTTTTTTCTTTCTTTTCTTTTGGGGTTTAATTTATAGAAAACAATTAGTTGGAGATTTTGTTAATAGTAAAAAAAGACGTAGTTAGCTATTTGGTCCTATTCAATGCTATTTGGCTAGTGTTTGTGTTTAAGATTTCATACGTGTTTTATTTTGAAGCATGAAATTTAAATTCTTAGAAGTGAGTGACCGACACTCGCAACACTAACAGCTTGTTTGGTTCGAGGGTCAGCATAAAGTTGGAATGGTTAAGTTTAGTCTAGGGAATAGCTTATGCTGGGAATAAACCAAGAAAAGAAAAAGATTTTGTTTGGTTGGGTGGAATGGGAATAAGTATTCCTTTGTTTGGTTGATTGGAATAGTCGTCGGAATAAATCTTGTTTAAACATAGAAGTACTAAAATACCCATGGATATCATTTAATTATTCAAAAATTTATGGTATTTTAATTAGTTAACTTATACATTTAATAAGATAAAATATCAAATGACAATAGATTAAACCAATATAAGTAAAGAACTATCTATCCTACTAAACTCAAAATAATATAATATTACATTAATTTAACAAAAAAGTTCAAAACTAAACAAAAATAATAAAAATGTATAAACTATATTAAGATTTAATGTTTAATTATAATTACATGAAATTTCTTTGTAGATATCTTCATAATTTAAATTTAATTGAAATATTAACTAAGTGACCCAATGTTTATTAAAATAATAAAAAATTAGAAAAAATTTTCAAAATAAAATCATTAAAAAGAAATACTCAATATTAATTTATTATAACATCTAAATAATACATCTATAAATCCTACATGTGCCCATAAACTTAATATGCTAAACTTAAATCCTAGTGAAACTGAAAAATAGTATAATCAAAATCAAGCGTTGTACTAACTACTTCCTATGACATCTTTCACAAAACTTTGTCGCTCCTCTGGTTTGAGACTTTGAAACATAGTCACATTTTCAGTGTTGCCGCAAATTTTCTGAAAGCCCGAATCTTTTCCATTTGGGTTAAGCCTTCCATTTCCCTAATTTCCTCGCAAAACTTATTTCTTTTCTCTTCTTCGTCTTCACCGCTCAAATATTTCTTCATGTCCTTAATATCATTAGTGAAATCTTTCATAATTGAAATCATCTCAGAGTGTGAAGAGTCTACCATTTTACTCTTGTTCTTTTTTTCTTTTGAGTAGATTGAGACATAGGCGGACTTGGAGATCTATCATCTCCATCATCTTGATTTTCAGGCACTTCAACTTCATTATCAAGTTCCACTTCCACTTGTGATTGTATTTCCTCCCTCATGTCAACTGAATCTTGCGCATTGTTTCCATGGGCACGATCTTTTTGCATAACTTTTTGTGAATTCATCATAGTAAAGAAAACTTTTGGTTCTCCACGGCTCAGCTAATGGGTTACTCTGCAAATTTTGAAATTTCAGTTATTAATTTACCAACAAATAAGTAAGCATTACAACTAAATGTAATTAACTTTTGTGGTTGTAAAGCCTAGAAAACTCACCTTCACATAAGCATCCCAAACATCTTTCTCGGCTGTTATCATGTTTCGAGTTGAATCCCAACCAAAACCACTTACACCATGTCTGTTTCCACAGACCATGTCATGAACTATGCTCCATTCCTTTTTCAAGGTCTTAATACGAGACCTAATATGAGGATCTGCTTTTAGCCCACAGTTTGGTAATACTTTTTTTAAGGCATTCTCAAGTTCAATAAGGTAACCATTTCTAAATCCAGTGTCAGCATTGAAACTTCCACAATCTCTCAACTCCACCATAGCTGCAACCAATTTGTTATCCTCTTCTCGTGTCCACTTTCTTCTTGTACTTGACTTTGATTGGGATGATTCAACACTTGCCATATCTACAATTACGACGATGCAAAATATAACATATAACATATAACATATACAAGATAATTCAAAAGCAAATGTATACTCTACTGTTGCACACCACAAAATGTCATCAAATAAATAAGCACTCAAGAGAATAAACAAATGACTTTGAGGCTCAAAAGGAAGATGCACATAGTTATCTAGTTATTGTAATGAAAACATTATAGAAGGTCTAGATTACACCAAAATCAAGCTACTCTCCACTCGTTGAACATTTCATTAGCCAGTTGTGACCACCATGTATTACTAGCATCATTACTACAATGTAGAGATGTGGTCTTCATATCCACCATCTTCGTCCACATTAACGACATTGGGCACTTCATCTTCTAATGGATCAATATGCATTTCCATTCTTATGAAATTGTGAAGAAGACAACAAGCAAGTATAATCTGATTATGAGTTTTAACGGGATAATATGATGGACTTCTAAGAATTGCCCATCTCATTTTTAGCAATCCAAAGCATCTCTCGATTACATTTCGAGCTGAAGCATGTTTAAAATTGAAGAATTCTTCCGTATTTCTGGGTTGCTGACGACTTCTCCAATCCCTCAAATGATATGTTTGTTTCCTAAAAGGTGCAGGAAATCCCTCAGAGTTTGGATAACCACCATCCACAAGATAATAACAAGCTACATAATTATGTTACTTTTATTGTAACTTTTAAAACTCATGCATGTATTGATATTTAATATATGTAGATACAAAATAATTCTCACCACGTGGAACTTTGAGTCCATTTCTTCTACAAAGTGCATCCCGCAAGATTCTACTATCAGCAGCAGAACCTTCCCAACCAGATAACACATATATGAATTCCATGTCCCTAGTACATACTCCTAGAACATTGGTTGCAATATCGTTCTTACGGGTCCTATATCTAGGCTTATCTTAAGTTGGGACTCGAATGCTAATGTGTGTCCCATCCAAAGCCCCTAGGCAATTCTACAACAACAAAACACTATTGAAATGTCTTATTTAGATCATTATTGTCATAACATTTACATAAAAAGTTACTTTCATACCTTAAAGTATTTCCATGGATCGTCAACACAAATCTTCTGGAATCGGTTCAGGTTTCTTTAATAAGTGGCTTTCCAACAAAATGATTGCATTTAGAACTCGATGAAAATGACGACTTATTGTTTCCCCAGACCTTCTAAAGTTGTACTTGATAACTCTATTTTTGACATGGTGAGACAATATGTGCAAGAACATGGCAACTTGTTCATCTACAAGCATATTTTTTGTTGCCTTCAATCCACTTATGCCCTCCAGCATCTCACATAATTTAAAAAATGCCCATTTGTTCATTCTTAATTGCTCTATGCACGTTAGATCATCACCATGAGCTAGTCTATTTATATAGACTCTATTTGCATAAAAGTTCAACTCATAAGATTTTAATTTACGCTGACGCACATGTAAAGTCATATAAAATATCCATTGAGCCATAACACAACAACAATTCATCCAGATTTTTTGTATCATCTTTTTCCTTCGAACAACTTTTGTACGGGGATTAACAACACCATCCATAACTGCAAAAATATACAATGAAGACATAACAAAAACATAAATAACTTACAATAGTAGAATAATATTGGGCCTAAAAAACAATAATTTCTTTACGGTAAAACTTAAAATACAATTTCTCAATTTAATCCTACACTTTTATGTTATATAGTTAGTAATTTTATAACCTAGAGTTATATCAAATAATGGTTTCAAACTCAACAAGAATAGTGTCTGCTATATCTAAATTGATTAAATATGACGTTATTCTAAGGGATTAATAAATTGTGATAAATTTATTAGATTGTGCTACTAACTTATAAATATGGTTGTAAGACACCAACCCATGAAAGCATCAAAAAGAAGAATATATGACGGTATTAATATCAATAACATATATATATAGGCTAAACAAAAACAACAAATAAAAATAATAAAATGTTACCTGGAAATGTCTGATAAACCAACTATGTAGCAAAATACGACACCCGTGCCAAAAACCTAAGTAAATCAATAACAAGATAATAAAAAATAATTACTAAAATAATCTCGGTGGGATAGCAAGACTTTATTATTCCTCTCCTTCTAAGATAATATACACACAAACATAGACATAAATAAAGGTTTAAAAAATAGCTTTATTTTAAAGTTCACAAGCAATGTAGTAGAAATGTATAATTTCATGGTAACAATGTGGCTAGGATAAATAAATAAAGAAAGAAAGTAAAAAATGGCAATGAAAACTAAAAATAAAATAGATGGGAGTAGGGTGTAGTTTGTAGACTTAGCAAATACTGGACAAAAGTGAAAAAAAAAATACTAGTGCCAGGAGTATGCCATTGTCCGTACTTGTATACACATGGAGTTTTTTGGTTCTATGATTCTCTTAGAAATAGTGTCCAGGGAAAATCGATAAAGAAAGCAAAAATGTATGTAAATATATACATAGCTTGTTAGTTCATGATTCTGGAAATATCAATAAAGAAAGGAAAAGATTTCTCTGGTTGAAGTATATACGTCAGAAGACCAAGTTGAACAATATATATATACACATTTCCAAAGCTGCTTTTGATTTGCCGAGTCGTTTCCTTCAGCGTGGGTCTGAGTGGTAATTAATTCTTACCTTCAACTACCGTACTACTATTCTTCGAACCCAGCCTGGAGATGTGTGTTATTGATATACAAAAGTGAAAAGTAAGATGACTGAGTGTGAGAAAGGTACTTTTGGTAGAATTTAAAATTCAGCAAAAGTACGAGTATAGAGTAGGCTTCTGTGTGGATTTGTTTGTTGAGACTGATTTGATGGCAGATTATGTTGCTTTTAAATAATGAGATATATAGAGATAGTTACGGAATAGAAGGATTCAGTATTGGAGTGAATGAAGGAAGATAGAGATAGGTGTGTCATGGTTCCGAAAAGAGGGGGATATAGATTGATTTTCTTAAAAAGGTAGGGACATTTCTGGAATAAAAAAATAGTAGATACGGAAAAATAAGTGGTGTTATCTTAATACCAACATTTTGGTGGGATTAAATAATACTCCTTTATTCCCAATTTTTATTATTCTCAGAATAACTAACTGCCTACCAAATAAAGTCTTATCCATCTAATCCCATCTTAAAGTGAGATTGCTTAGATAAAACCCTCAACCAAACAAGCTGTAATCAACTGGAAAATGTCATAAATATTTAGCCTATTTTTAGTGGTAATGAATGAATCTGAATCTTTAGAAATTTCATATCAAACCCCTGTACTGATACTCATAGCTCTAAAAATCATAACAATATATCATTTTCAAGTTTCGTGTGAGTCAGTTGTAATTATTAAACTTTAATTTTATAATTTTGGTTTAATAATTTAAATTGAAAACCGAACCTTGTGACCTTAAGCTAAATACTTAAGGGTTCAGAATCCGACGCCCAGACACCCTTCATATTCATAACAACCACCAAATACAAATAACCTAATTACCATCCACAGTAAAACCAAACTGTAACACCCCAAATGATAATCTAAACATTAACGTCTAATTAACCGTACCAACATCCATCAATCCCCAGCGGAATTAACAATACAACAACCGGTGTTACCGCCATCAATCACCCACGTGACTAATAAGACCTTTCCAATTTACAAGTCAATCTAAATAACTGGAAATCCAACATAAACGTCATTACAAAATATACCGAGTTATACTAGATTACAATTCCAAAATACAAGTCCAGTTTCTTCTTAGATAATAAGTACACATGCGTTCAAAAACGCCCAAAACATATTTACATCCAAAAGGTATACCCAAAAGCTCTCTACCCTGTCTACTCTCCTAACGGGCCCCGTCAACAGTCAAGCACTTGAAAAATATTAGGCCCAAATGGTCTCAGCACAACTTGTTGGTATGGAAACGTTTAACCTGAGTGGTACCGGGCTACACTCAACTAATTGTCTAGTGAACATGCGGTTCATTTACTAAACAATGTAAGTAATACAGTGACCACGCAACATGATAGCATGTAATTTCACACAACATCAACTAATACAATCAACCAAGAGTACGACTTCAATTCGATAAGTCAGTCTCTGGTCACACCAAGGTCGGGAGATTGAAATCTCGTTATGCGACCTCAAACTTCCAAATCCACATAGTGGGATTATCTCATACCAAGTTAATCACAACTCATGCGGGTATATGTAGAACCGTTTAAATGAGTGTCAAATTTTCAAATGAACAATCGTCACTGTGATGTCATGTTCAAACCATGTCCAGTAGCAGTGAGTTATTGGACGATCGGAGTCAATCACTGACTCAAGGAAATACTAACCACACCTAGCACTATGCTGGTAGGTGATCAAAGTCAATCACTGACTCAAGAATGACAATCTTCAAAGACACGGTCCAACGGAAAGAATTAACTGTAGATATCGTTCTTCGTAACAAATACGCATGTAGTTGGAAGCATCTCAGACTCTTCTCTTTCAATCAACCACATTCGTTAGGAGTATAAGGGAACGCTAGTCCTACTCCTAATATGCTAGTTCGACCACCTGATAAGTCAGGAATTGGCCCAAGTTTACGAGGCTAATTCATGCTTAATTATCTATGTTATGACTTTAGATTCCCTCCTTATTGTCTTATTTATGCTTTATTGTTGTATTTGTATCCTATGATTGGTTTGACGTGTTTTCAAGGTAAAACATTCAAGAAGATGATTAAACGAAGACTTTAGAGCTTGAGTCAACCAATGGAAGTCAAACCGGGAGTCAAATGATGAATTTTGAGGGAAAAAGTTCAAGTCTACAACTGGTCCGGGTTTTGGTCCTGGATGCCAACCTAGACCATCTCTTTGATCAAGTTTCTGCCAATTTTTAGACATGCTCTGGATTTATGTACGCGTTTGTAAACCTGGACCATCCTTCCGAGAAACCTTCTGCCTACTTTTAGACGAGGTCCGGGTTTATGTACTTGTTTATAAACCCGGACCAATACCAATAAAGGACCAGAGAGTCATAACAATACTTTAAAATTAAGATAAATATTATATTTATCGACAGAGGTGCGCCGGGGGATAAAAGAAAAGGAAACGTTAGAATTTTGACCTAGTGTCTATTCTACGAGTTATTTTTTACTAGAGAAAGAGAGGGTAGTTTTTGACATCTTCATTGGGAGTTTGAGTGGAGAAGATTGGATATTTGAGACAGAGACTTCACCACGGAGCTTCCAATCAAAGTTTCTTCTTGTTCTACTTCTCTAATCCTATTTTATATAGATTTGTGCATTGTTGTCATGTCTATGGCTGAGTAGTACTTTTAAATTCCGCTTTACTATGTAATCCGAATTCAAGGTTCCACTTTTTTTGTAAGTTTACCAGTTTTAATCAGATTAAAGTTTTTATTCTTTGTTCATATTTGTTCTCTGATGGTCTGGCCAATTATTAGAGTTTATTAGTTTGTTTGCTTACAAGTGAGAAATACGGCATTCAATAGACTACAGGAACAAAGCCAGTTAATTTGGAGACGACAATTCCTTTAAAATATTAACTGATTATCTAACTAGACCGTGCTTAAAGTTGTTAGCAATTAGAAAATTCATAACGAGAGTTAGGGTTTGGTAATTCACTACTGGAATACAATTGTTTGATAACAACAAAAAATCGTTACCAAAAATCAAAATCGTTACTAATCTAATTTATTGTAACGACTTTTGTCGTTACATATCGTTACACGAGATGGCGTAACCAAAGATCAATTTATTTATTGTAACGACTTTTATTCATTACTAAAAGTTATATCGTTACTAAAAAATGATTTCGTAACATTTATATCATTACTATAGTCTTAATTTTTTTTTAATCTTTAGTACTATCTTAGGTAACGAAAAATTTGTCACTAATAACAATTATGGTAACAAATTTAAGTTGTTATCAGAACCTTTGTAACAAAAAATCTGATTTTTACTAGTGATTGTTAATTAGATTTCACCGAGCGGGAGACCAAATGTGAAATAATCTGATATGGGATTTTAATCAAGAATTTGGTAAACACATTGAGAAAGGAACCGAGTATTTAGGAGGAGTAGTAAACCGGGAATTCTCCCATACTTATCAAGAAAACCAACACTTTACTTTTTACAGTCACTATTCTTATTATTTTTTATTTAATTTAATTTTAGAATTACAAATTCATCAATTAAACCCCTTATTTTCCTGTTTTCTGTTTTCATTAATTTAGTAGTTGTTTTAGATTGAGATTAAACTAGATACTGCATCCTTGGTTCGATAATCTAGGGAATACTTTCTAGGAAAACTTGTTACAAAGACCGGTACACTTGCCGAATTAGGTTTTAACCCCATCAAGTTTTTGGCGCCGTTGTCGAGGAGGCACAGTTATTAGTTTAGTCTTTATTTTATTTTTCTTTAATCTTATTTTTGTTTCATTTTGTTTATTAATTTTGGTTATTTATTTTTATTTAATTTGGTAATTATTTTAGTTGTTTGATCATTTTCTCATTTTTATAGTTATTTTATTTTAGGCTTATAATTTGTCTAGATTTATTATATTTTTTTTGTTTAATTTTTAATATTTCTTTTCTATTTTCATTAATTTTATCTAATTAAATTTATTTTGTTTAAGGTTATTCTATCCTATTTTCTATTGTTCTAATTTAGTGTATGCCTGTGACTCGTTCTGTAGGAAGTCCTGAGTTTGAGCTTGAACCAGAGATAGAACGGCTTGCTAGAAGAATTCGACAAGGGCTAGTTCTGGGTACCTCAGTTGAGCCAAAGTTGTGTATTGCTGATCCACCAGTTGATACTTTTGTTCCAGAGGAAGAGTTAACCATGGGGGACAACAATAACAACCCGGAGAGAAGGTTGAATGATTACTCCCATCCAAATGTGGAGGGACTCACGTCACCAATAATGATCCCTACACTACCGGCGGGGGTAGAATGGTAGTTCAAGGTGCATTACATCACGATGGTCTTGAATGAGCCACAATTCAGTAGGACGGTTACAGAAGATCTGAATGTTCATCTCACATCCTTTCTTTGATTGGATGGAGCGTGTTCAACCCCAGCATCTTAGGAGGTAGCAACGCTGACTCTATTTCTGTTTTCCTTGAGGGATAGAGCTGCAGAGTGGTTAAATTTATTGGGTCCTAACAGCATTACCTCTTGGAATGAGCTCGCCAACACGTTCTCAGCAAAGTACATCCCACCCTCTCGCATGCTGTCCATGAGAGGTGAGATTACAAATTTTAAACAATATAGTAGGGAGACTCTTTCTGAGGCTTGGGATAGATTCAAGGGTATTGTTCGGTGAGTACCACATCACGGTCTAGGATAGGAAGTTGTGTTTCAATCCTTCTACAGGGATTTAGACCCACAGAGCCACCTTATAGTCGACACTTGTGCAGGAGGTAGTCTCATGGAGCTTCCAATTACTAGAACGAAAGAGTTACTTGAAACACTGACCAACTCGGCTAACCAGTGGGGAGGTGCTAGGGCTGCTTCTGAGGTCCTTCCAAAGAAGACCTGCTGGAATCTATGAGGTGGATTCGAACACCCATTTAGCTGCTAAGATGGATAGAATGTCTAAGCAGTTTAAGAAGATGTTTCAATGTGAAGCCGCAATCAAGTGCATCTGTTGTTTCTGATTCTTTTCCACAGTGTGAGTATTGTGGTAGAAGTTCCAATATGTGTCAATGTACCTCTTAACAGAATGAAAAGGTAAATTATCTGGGAAATAGGCAAGAGAACTTTTACAACAACCAAAATAATCAGGGATATCAGCAGCAAAGGTTTCAGGGGAATAGCTACAATCAGAGGCCTTCACATCAGAACAATCAGCATTTTCAGAGACCTCCTTAGAATCAGCAAGTGCCAAATTAGCAAGCTGATGTTATTTCGAGTTTAGTGGCTATGATGCAGGAGTTTATCACGACAACCACTAGGAAAATCGATCAACAAGAGAATATAAATCATAAGCAGAAGACATTCATGCAAGAGCAAAAAGCTTTCAACAAACACCTTGAGACTCTGATTTCTGAAATTAATGAAAGATTTTCTGATAGACCCATGGGGGCTTTACCTAGCCAGCCAAGGAAGAACCCTTGTGAGTATGCTAAAGCAGTGACAGGAGTGGTAGGCAGCTTGATCATTCGATCCCTAAAGAAGAGGACACTCTAGCTGAACCTGAAAAGGACAAGGTTGCTAATCAAGAGGTATTGATTATTGAGGGGCCAATCTTATAAAGTGTGCTAGTTGGCAAAGATACATAGAAAGAGAGTGAGCTGACCGGAAAAGCTCCCAGTCCTCTCGATCATCACCACGGGCAGTCCCTGAGCTTCCAGTGCCATTTCCATATCGGTTGAAAAAAGAGACCTTGACGAGTAATTTGGTAAGTTTCTAAACATTTTTAAGAAAATAACAATCAATATTCCTTTTTCAGATGTGTTGAAGCAGATGCCCATCTATGCGAAGTTCTTGAAGGACATCCTTTCAAACAGAAGGTCATTAGTTGAGAAGAAGATGGTGCAGTTAACAGAGAGAGTTTCTGCAGTGCTTAGCAAGAAGCTTCCACCAAATCTTGATGATCCCAGTCTAAATCATTCCATGCTGAATAGGTAATGTCGACTTTGGTAAGGGTTTATGTGATTTGGGCGTGAGCATTAATTTGATGCCTTTATCCATGTATCTTAAGCTTGGTTTAGGTGAGTGTGATCCCTCTCGTATTACTCTTCAGTTGGTTAATAGATCCATTATTTTACCGAAGGGTGTTGTAAGAGATTTAGTTGTTTCTGTTAGTACTTTTATTTTCCTTGTTGATTTTGTGATTTTAGATATGGAGAAAACAAGGAAGTGCCATTAATTCTTGGGCGTCCTTTCATGCGAACAGCTAGAACCCTCATTGATGTTGAGGGTGGTAAGATTATTTTGAGAATGCATGATGAACAGTTGGTTTTTTGATATGTCCAAGGTTACTAAACATCCTTCTGACGTGCATGCTTGTTTTAGTTTGGACTCTATTGGTTCTTTGATGCAAGAATATATTGTTGGTTCAGTTGAATTGGATGAGTTAGAGAAGTGTTTAATAAATTCTTTCGATGGAGCTCATGAGGATTCAAAATTGCTAAGGAAGGCCGTTTTGAAAGGGTGCCAAAGTGGAGAACCTAAGAAGTTGATTCCTTCTATCAAAGCACCACCCACCTTAGAGCTGAAACCTCTTCCTAGTCATTTGAAATATGTCTTTTTAGTTGAACCTTTTAGTTTATGTAACACCCCAACTATTAAAACCGGGATTATCACGTAAACCTCCATATAATAACCGTATTGTCGCAGCGGAAAATTCTACAAAGTTGGTGTTACCGTCGTTAGTCACCCACGTGACTAACTAGGCCTATTCCAGTTTCAAGCTACGGTCTGATGGACTTGAATATACCGAACTTAAATACTTACAATAGTTACACCAAAATATATACCGAGTATCAAGTATCTCATACACTAACACTATTTACTACAACCGTCTGCTTATTTACAATATGAGCGTAGATGCATAACTCGTATGACAAAAGTGAAACCCAAAGTACGTCTACGTGCTCCTACTCTCAGGGTGGGTCATCTTTTGTCGCTTACCTGAAAAATAATATGGATGCCCCGAGGGCTCAGCACCTTTGCTGGTATGATAAACGTGCAACCCACAAGCTAATAGGGCTACACTCGACTACTTTGTCATATATATGCAGTTGATTTATCATACAAACAATAATAAGAAGTACGATAACACATAACGCAATCATATGAAATAATCATAGCTCAAATAAATCGAACGTCGTAATGGACATTCATTAAGTAAGTGAGTTATCTTCTTAACTTCTTAAGTTTGAGAATGATTCAATTCTCGTATTCAACCTCATCTCATAAATGTCAACCGTTCTTTAATTAGATCTGGTTGTACCTTAGTCCATTGTTTATGTTTGTCGGGTCAAAAGTAACCCTAGCCAGTGAGCTATTAACTCCACTGGTTAAATAAACAATAATTCTTAAATTGGGATTTAGGATATCCCACCGCACCATCTTAATCTGGCCTCCCACCTTGAACTGTAATCCAAGGTGGCCGAGTCAGTTTGTCGACTCTAGGCGACTAGTCCGTAGATGAGTCTCAAACGGAGGATGGATCTGATACAGATACCGACCTCCTAACTAAACCAGCATGACCGAAGTCAGTCCCGGATTCCTCACCCCCAAGTTCTAGTTAGTAGAAGTCTCGAAGCAATGTTTGTTAGTTAAACCTCTTTTAGATATTAACTAACCAATATTAGGGAGTGTCTCATGTTCTTACACAATCGTTTATTAACCGAAGTTAGTAAGTAAACTCATAGGTAAGTCGTGTTAGTATAATACGAACACGCAACAAAATACGGTAAACCGGTTTCATGCTTTATGTTATTTAGTCGTAACAAATAACAAACAACACACAAGACGACTGTAAACCTCGTTAGCAAGCAAGCTACAAGAAAACCATATCGTTCACCGACGAGTGCGACTAATCTAAATGTTGGCAGAAATATGTGACTACTTCTACCACTTAGGCAGTGTACCTAATCGTTTTGCGGGATAGTGGATTCGTGGGGTTGTCGTACTCTTGGGGACCTCGCTGTGGATAACTGTTAGTGGATTAAATTTACTGAGACTTCTAGTAAATAGATTTTATCGTTTTTTAAGGAGAGAAATAATAAAACAAAATAATAAAAATAGAAATTATAAATCTTTTGTTTTTCAGAAAGCATCCCGGGTTGATCTCCTCACCTATTTTATCAATTATATTAATATAAACTTTACCACTTAAGTAATAAACTCAGAAACCATAAATAATTCGTTGACGACTAAATCTAACGAACCCTAACCAGTTGCTAGAACTAGCAGCAGACTAATGCTCTAATCCGGACACAACCAATCGCATAAAGAACAGCTTCTATTTGAGACTAATTAACCTATAGGCCGGATCAGGCTTCTAGCTGTTAATCAGGTTTATCTTCCTACGTCTTGTTATCTATCTCAGCTCTCGCATGTTGATTAGAAAACTACAAATATTGCTTTAATAATTGATCAGAGAATTAAAGCAGATCAAGAACTGGAATTAAACTACTACTTTAGATAAAATCATAGTGGAAAGCCTAACATAACATAATTATATAAAATAGGCTCGCATCCCAAACTTGGGAGGGCTTAAATTTATTAATTAAACATAACTATATATAGACAACGTTTAAGCAAAATAAGAGAAAGGGTAGAGAAAACTCCAGCTAGCAAGTCGACTCTGAATCCTAGCTCCGCCTCTGTATCGACGTCGTCCGTAATAATAATACTAATAAATGGTAGAGATGTGGTGTGGTGGAAAAACAAATTAAAAAGAAAACGGGGAGAAAGGGGAGAAGAGAAATGGATGTGGTTGTACGTGGTGAGCGAGCGTGGTGAGCGTACGTAATGAACTGTTGTGAACTTTGGATTTAAGAAGGTATGATTAAAACTGAGGATGGGCGTTGGTTTTTATAGGCAGAAGAAATGGGAAGCAGACAACGGAGCAGGCGGTGCAGTTGGTGAGTCGATCCGTGAAAATCGCAGTCAGAGGGCAGCAGCAATTGATTGGAGACAGAGGCCGCATCACGCGTGAGTGAATTCCCGTAGGCGCAGACGTCTGTAATTAATGAAGTGCGGCGCCGCGAAGGAAGAAGGAAGAACGGAGAAGAAAACACTGAATTGGTCTCGTCCGCTCGCGCCTCTGTGTTGTCCGCTCAAATATAGGCGGTCGCCTCTGTGTCGTGTCCGCTCGAAAGGAGGCGGACTCCTCTGTCTTCTTATGTCCGCTCGGAAACAGGCGGTTGCGCCTTGTGTGCTGTCCGCGCAAGAACAGGCGGACTCGCCTGTTTGTGCCTCTGTTGTCCGCTCAAAAAGAGGCGGTCCTCACATGAGTCTGCGCCTCCCTTGTCCGCCCAGCAACCTCACAAATTCACGCGGTTGTGAATTCACCGAGAAATATTAAAACAATGTCATGCTGAATATAGTTAGGTGATCTTGGTCGTGAGAAACAATGATAATAGTTACGTGAATATAGTTTAAGTGATTGATATTGATAATGATTGTTCACGTCGGTGTATCGTAATTTTTCCTGCAATTTTCAACCGGCTCCAGATTCTTCGTTATAAGTCCGTTTTACTCGCCGTTTGTTGCGTTGGAAAGCTTGTGAAATAAACTATTTGATTCCAACACTTTTTCCTACATTTAACACATAAAATATATCAATTCATATCAAAACATAAATCTAGGAAAATCATATGATAAGTGAGAAATACGACATAAATTGCTATGAAAATAGGAAGAATTAAAGCCCTAAAAGTAGATGTATTTCTCGCTTATCAAACTTCCTCACACTTAGCTTTTGCTTGTCCTCAAGCAAATAGAGAATAAATATATCTCTAAGGCCGTAGTATCAAACCTCAGGATTAAACAGATGCAAAACAGAGCAAGCAAAGTGACAATCAAAAGAATAGTTCTGCTCCTGGTTGTAGGTTTTCACAAACAGTGAAAAAAAAAATTTTTTGTTTTAAAGCATGGATAAGTTAGACTACAAAATCTGAATGTAGATTAACTTGGGATCTTCCACCATTTCTTTCCTTTAACCTTTGGATGACAAGGGGTGTGAAGTAACGCCTTATTCCGCGATACCTTTCAACACCACATACTCATGATCAAAAACAAAAATTAAACTGCAATTAACTCTTTTCGTATGCAAAAATATTCTTCTTCAAGAAATATATACAACACAATTGAATAATTGCGAATTGCAGAGTTTTTCCGTAACCCAGACTTTTCTCTCTATCCTTGTAACGGTGTTGGGCCAACTATCCCAGATCACGAGACCTTAGGTAGATAGGTGTTAAGGCACCCCTAGGACTTAATAACCGGATAGACGAGGCCTGCTTTTGTTAGGAATTTTTTTGATCAGCGGAGTACCTTGCCTTATCCTTTCATTCCAAACTTTCATATCATTTCCAAAATCCCAAGATAAACTAATTCAGTTTCCCCAATCAACTTAATCCACCAAATTTTTTGGGAAAACAGATTCATTTGAATAAAACTATATATATACAAACAACCTAAAGCAGAAAGATTCTTGAGGTGGTCACCTGGCTTCACTTCAAAATTTATGCAAAAATTTTCACCCAAGAATTTAACATTTATAAGCACTCAGAGCAGTGATTCCCTCAATTGCAAGAAGACAATTAAAAACATGTGTGGCATTAAGTGCAACTGGCATATTTTCAGGGAAAGGTCTAAACTTCCTCACACTTAAGAGGAGCAATGTCCTCATTGTTCATAAAATAATCAAGAAAAGACCTTTCAAAATATGCCAGACTCATGAAGAACTTCATTCAGGACAATCATGGACTGATATAATAAATAAGCAATTAAAAGCATTATAGGCTGAACACAAACATTAAATAAAGAAAAAAACTCCCCTGATATCGTAGATTGAGGAAGGTAAACTTCCTCACACTTAAGCTTGGACAGGGGGGTAGCGTTCCTCACACTTGCGTTCAAGCAAGTGTCCAGCCTTGGAGTTCTTCGGTTACCACGATAAGAATTTCACCTGCACACACTACCCAAAAAATAAACGCTAAAAGCGTTGTGTGAAAGCATAGACACCATTTCCACTTCTTTTTTTTTGTTAAAAATTAAAATCAAATAAAATCAAAAAATAATAATAATAGGATAATAAAGTTTAACCACTGGGTTGCCTCCCAGTAAGCTGCCCGTAGTTTTAGTCTTTGGCTAGACTATCGCTTCGTTATCCTGGATCAAAAATAAAAGTAGATAATATCTTCGCCAAGAAAACGAAGTTAGTAAAAAAAGCAAACCACCTGGATCAAAACAAAACGTTACTTCGGCATATATATTTGGAAAATGAATACTCCACAAAACCTGGTGTTTGAGGAGGTACTGCCGGTAGCGTAGTTTTAACAGGAGACCAGGTGTGATTGGCTTCATTTCCTCAAATTGGAGGATGTAAACATCCTCCTCCCGTTGTTGAGGCTTATGGAGGCAGGATGGGAGTTGATGAGAGACCGGTGGTAGTGGTGTTCCTTCTCTCAGATTCGAGGATGTAAATTTCCTCTTCCGGTAGGTAAGGCTCAATGGGATCACCTTTCTCAAGCTCGCAGACCGGCTCAGACAACTTATCTTCATATTTTAATTGCTCCTCTTGTGTTGCGGATGGGGATGGAGGAGAAATGTAACTCTCAGACATCTGCTCTAACTCGGCGTCGGAGAAAAATGTCTTGAGAAGTTTCATTATCTCCTCATCAGAACTTGCTGCGTCATGAATATCTGGCTCAGTTTGCTCTTCACTCCTTGGAGTCACACTGGAATTTCTTCGGGTGGCTCGACCATACTTGGGAGGAATTCTCTGGCCCTTGTGTAGATTGCTGCTCGTTCTGATTGAAGTAGTAATACCCCAACTGAGCTTCGTTGTATTGTGCGTTAGCCTGGTTGACTTCCCACCAATACGGCTCTCGATTTGATGGTTGAGGTGGTTGATAATCCTTGACCAATCTTTGATATGAGGATATTTCCTCTTGCATTCGTGTCCATTCCAGATTGATCAACAATCTTCTCACCTCATCGTGGCTGCTCTCCATTGTCAGTAATTATCCTACAAAAACAAAAACAAAAATACCAAGTAGAATAGAAAATAAAAATAGAAAAGAAAAATAATAAAATTAACTAGAAAGAGAAACAAATAAGAAATAATATAGAAATACAAGAAATTTTTTTTTTAAGTAAAATTAAATAAAGCGAAAATAAAATAAAAGTAAATAAAAATAGAAATCCCAATAAAATTTAAAAACTATCAATTAACCGTGCTGGAGGTCCCCGGCAACGGCGCCAAAAACTTGTTGGAGAAAAAGTGTGTTACAACTTCTACCACTTAGGCAGTGTACCTAATCGTTTTGCGGGATAGTGGATTCGTGGGGTTGTCGTACTCTTGGGGACCTCGCTGTGGATAACTGTTAGTGGATTAAATTTACTGAGACTTCTAGTAAATAGATTTTATCGTTTTTTAAGGAGAGAAATAATAAACAAAATAATAAAAATAGAAATTATAAATCTTTTTGTTTTTCAGAAAGCATCCCGGGTTGATCTCCTCACCTATTTTATCAATTATATTAATATAAACTTTACCACTTAAGTAATAAACTCAGAAACCATAAATAATTCGTTGACGACTAAATCTAACGAACCCTAACCAGTTGCTAGAACTAGCAGCAGACTAATGCTCTAATCCGGACACAACCAATCGCATAAAGAACAGCTTCTATTTGAGACTAATTAACCTATAGGCCGGATCAGGCTTCTAGCTGTTAATCAGGTTTATCTTCCTACGTCTTGTTATCTATCTCAGCTCTCGCATGTTGATTAGAAAACTACAAATATTGCTTTAATAATTGATCAGAGAATTAAAGCAGATCAAGAACTGGAATTAAACTACTACTTTAGATAAAATCATAGTGGAAAGCTTAACATAACATAATTATATAAAATAGGCTCGCATCCCAAACCTGGGAGGGCTTAAATTTATTAATTAAACATAACTATATATAGACAACGTTTAAGCAAAATAAAGAGAAAGGGTAGAGAAAACTCCAGCTAGCAAGTCGACTCTGAATCCTAGCTCCGCCTCTGTATCGACGTCGTCCGTAATAATACTACAATAAATGGTAGAGATGTGGTGTGGTGGAAAAACAAATTAAAAATGGAGAAAACGGGGAAAAGAGAAATGGATGTGGTTGTACGTGGTGAGCGAGCGTGGTGAGCGTACGTAATGAACTGTTGTGAACTTTGGATTTAAGAAGGTATGATTAATACTGAGGATGGGCGTTGGTTTTTATAGGCAGAAGAAATGGGAAGCAGACAACGGAGCAGGCGGTGCAGTTGGTGAGTCGATCCGTGAAAATCGCAGTCAGAGGGCAGCAGCAATTGATTGGAGACAGAGGCCGCATCACGCGTGAGTGAATTCCCGTAGGCGCAGACGTCTGTAATTAATGAAGTGCGGCGCCGCGAAGGAAGAAGGAAGAACGGAGAAGAAAACACTGAATTGGTCTCGTCCGCTCGCGCCTCTGTGTTGTCCGCTCAAATATAGGCGGTCGCCTCTGTGTCGTGTCCGCTCGAAAGGAGGCGGACTCCTCTGTCTTCTTATGTCCGCTCGGAAACAGGCGGTTGCGCCTTGTGTGCTGTCCGCGCAAGAACAGGCGGACTCGCCTGTTTGTGCCTCTGTTGTCCGCTCAAAAAGAGGCGGTCCTCACATGAGTCTGCGCCTCCCTTGTCCGCCCAGCAACCTCACAAATTCACGCGGTTGTGAATTCACCGAGAAATATTAAAACAATGTCATGCTGAATATAGTTAGGTGATCTTGGTCGTGAGAAACAATGATAATAGTTACGTGAATATAGTTTAAGTGATTGATATTGATAATGATTGTTCACGTGGTGTGGTAGTGCGATATATATACATATATACATATATATATATGTAACATATGTACCGGTGTATCGTAATTTTTCCTGCAATTTTCAACCGGCTCCAGATTCTTCGTTATAAGTCCGTTTTACTCGTCGTTTGTTGCGTTGGAAAGCTTGTGAAATAAACTATTTGATTCCAACACTTTTTCCTACATTTAACACATAAAATATATCAATTCATATCAAAACATAAATCTAGGAAAATCATATGATAAGTGAGAAATACGACATAAATTGCTATGAAAATAGGAAGAATTAAAGCCCTAAAAGTAGATGTATTTCTCGCTTATCACTAAACGACCCTCGTCTTATCCCGTCGTATGTCTCTGACTAATCGTATCCTATAATACATTAGTCGAGTAAGTTAATAACTAGACTACCTCCAAACTAAATTTGTTATTGTATGTAACGTCCTTAATTAATTCCTTAACTATTCGTTATTTTATGCGACGTTTCCTAACCATCTCGTTAATTGTTTCACGACGTTTCTAACCATACAATTTCTCCATGTGACGTCTTTTTGTCATAAACCAAATCCCAATCATTACCGCTTTTAGTTTAAATCTTTTAACTTATTAATCCACTAATATTCAACAGCCCATACTGTTTGTAATTAGCATAACAACTCTTAACTTTCCAATAATACAAATCAACCCTTCTTTATTTATATTCTTTACAATTAGCTACTTTATAATTGTTTTGTAAATCTAACTCTTACTATAATTATATGATAACCTTATGTCATAAATACATCTCATATTTTCGGTAATTGCAAGCTATTCCCTATGTCATTACAACTCATATATTATATTTTCTTTATTTACGTTATTGACCACATTAATTCCTAAACTTTACAACTTAACTCTTTTTATAATTTATTTGTAAAATAATTATATAACTTAATTATGTAATAAATCCAACTCTTATTCTCAGTTATTACAATCTGACCCTAATGTCATTTTATAACCCTTATATTATGTTTTCCATATTTATGGTTTTTACCACTAATATTCCTAAACTTTACAATTTAATACCTTAACCTTCATAAATTGAATTTCTAATTTCTTCTCATCAACTCTTGGTCAATTACCTATTTACCACTAGTTTGACCTTTCAATTACATCCCTACCACTTAACTTTTGGTAATTACATTTTTAACCCCTAAGTTTTACAACTTTACATTTTATGTCATAATAGTCATTATAACCTATAGTTTTTATCCCTTAATTTATAAATTCCAATCTAACCCTGAAATTCCAAAAATTATCAAACAGACCCCATTGGTCCTCGGCCTTATTTTATATTTCTTATTAATTACCAAATTACTCCAAAACTTATAAATGTTACATTTTATGTTATAATTGATTTTAAACTCTAATCTTCTAACATTTTAACCTAAGTTTTGGTCAACATTTGACCTTGACTATCCTCGGCCATATTTACCATTTCCACCCATAATTATCTAAAATTACACTTAGACCCCAAATATTCCTAATATTTACATTTAACTCCCAAATATCATTTTAACTTCTAATTTTCTTTATTTCCCAAACTAACCACTAAAGTCTCGGCTTATTTATTTTGTACCGATTATAAACTTATTTTCTTACCATATTATACATATCCCTTTAGCCATAACATTACTAGCATATTGTAAATACTTTTAAGCACTTAAATGTTACTAAATTAATTTCTTAAGGTTCCTAAATTCGTAATAATATTTCTACCCAGTTTAAAGGTCTCTAAAATTCCTAATGTGTCACATACACTTCTTATTTTTATACCTAAGCATATACTATATTATATAAGGTATATAAAAGCATAAAAAATGCATAAAACACTTAAATCAAATAGCTCTTGTTGGTGGCCAGAATACAAGCCCTTAATATCCAAAACAAGGCTTAATTAAGCACTAAATCAAGCTAATCACATGCACACAACAATAGTCCCACGACAATCATAAAATCTTATAATTCACTTTATAAATGTTTTTTCTAACTCATAGGTCATTAGCACTTTAGTCAAAGTTCAGATATGTATTAATATAATTTCTTAGGTATAAAAGGACCAATTTTATAACCTATGGTCTCGACACTTATATATATGCCTAAACATTAAAAACTTTATATTATGTCATAAGTAAGAGTATTAACCTTAGAAGATTAATATGTTGGTTTCCAACAGCTTAGAATCTTGGCCTATATTACCAAGATGAGAAAAATTCAGTTTAAGAACATAAACAAGACTATAACCCATGATTTAAGGATTTACGACTTAATATAAGCTTACCCTTGTAATCACTTGTAAGGTGATACTTCGGTGGCTTTGGCTGATAAAAAGGAGCTAGATTATCCTTCATTCCACGTGTGAAAAGATTGAGAAAGTTAGCTAAAAGAAGAGTAGCCAAACCGGTTGAAATGGAAAAATGATGAAGATGACTTTAAAGTCTCATTTTATACCTTAAGCCTTGATAAGGACTTTCCTAGCTCCTTATATGCCTACTGCTGAATGTTTCCTTCAAGAATGCTTAATAACAGCCTTGGTTGAAAGGGATTGATAGTTGGAAATACTCCTTAGGTGATTTGGAAGTAAAAGGTGGTGTTTTGTGGTGTTTCGGTTTCTTGGTATTAATCTACCATGGATGAGCTTTGTGGTTCTCAAGAACAAGGGAGGAAGATGGTGTTTAAGCTGATGAATGGGGACGGCAGAAGGAGAGAGAGGAGGGAGTAAAGTGAAGTGAGATATTTTGTTACTTAAGTGTAAAGTAATTAATGATGACTTTCTTCCTTCATCTTATTATATGAAGCTGGCACATTAGGTAGTGAGTAATCCCTCCCTTTGCAGCCTCTCTTAGATATTTTAGGGGGGTCATTTGACCATTGACAAAGCAAAGAAGACTTAAGGCTTAATTTAGCACTATTTAAGTACTATTCATAATTACTGCCCAATTTGTGATTTTTTTGTAAATTCTTTGAATTAGGCTTCCTAATGTGATACTAAGTATTACACATAATGATTAAGGTGTATACTTGGTCAATTAGCCACTTAAAACTCATTTCTATGACAATTTTTCAAAAATGTGCTTTAAGGAGTTTTAAAGCACAATTTGTGTTTTAACTAGTTTTTTAGCTTGGTTTCTTTGGTAATTGTTTAACATGTTCTTTAGCATTTTTAAAATGTCTAGGGATGCACTTTGGTCCCTAATCAAGGTTACACAAAGTCTTGGTGCTAATACTATTGTCATTATGGTCTATTTTTGTGTTTTCAATGGTTTAACTTGTTCACCAATGTTTCTAAGGCATGTTTTAGCCTTATTGTAATTACCATATACAGGTTTGGGGTATTTCAGTTTACTTGTGTTATCTTTGCAAATCTAACAGATACATAGGAGGAGCAACTTTTACAGGTACACAGGAAGAACAAGGAAGTAATTGGATGGTCGATTGCTGATATCAAGGGGATATCGGGCAACTTCTGCACCCATCGCATTCACTTAGAGGAAAATTGCAACCCTCTGGTTCAACCTCAGTGATGTTTGAACCCAAACATGAAGGAAGTTGTGAAGAAGGAGCTAATCAAGCTTCTGGATGCAGGTATTACCTATGCTATTTCTGATAGTGAATGGACAAGTCCTACACAGGTAGTTCCCAAGAAAGGGGGATTTACTGTAGTTCCCAATGATAAAGGTGAATTAGTTCCTCAAAGAACTATCACAGGGCATAGAGTGTGTATTGATTATAGGAAGTTGAATACTGCCACTAAAAGATCATTTTCCTCTTCCATTCATTGACCAAATGCTAGAGAGACTTTCAGAGCATAAGTACTATTGTTTCTTGGATGGATATTCTTGTTATTTTCAGATTCCTATTGCTATAAAGGACCAGAAGAAGACCACGTTTTTGTGTCCTTATGGAACATATGCTTACCGATGCATGCCTTTTGGATTAAGCAATGCTCCAGCTACCTTCTAGTGATGCATGACTGCTATATTTTCTGATTATCTTGAGAAATGCATCGAGGTATTCACAGATGATTTTTCTATTTTAGGACTAATGTTTGATTCTTGTTTGGAAAATTTAGATCATATTCAAGCTAGGTGCAGAGAAACTCATCTAGTTCTGAACTGGGGAGAAGTGTCATTTCATGGTGCAAAAGGGCATTGTCTTGGGCATAGTGTTAAAAAGGGGTATTGAGGTGGATAAAGTTGAAATTGAAGTGGTTGAGAAGTTGCCACCGCCAGCCTATTTGAAGGATGTCAGAAGTTTCCTTAGTCATACAGGTTTCTACAGACGGTTCATCAATGACTTTTCAAAGATCTCTAAGCCGTTGTGTGATCTGTTAGCGAAGGATGCAAAGTTTAAGTTTACAAAGGAGTGTCTTGATGCATTCAATACGATCAAGGCAAAGTTGGTGACTGCCCCCATTGTCATTGCTCCTGATTGGTCTTACCCATTGAAATCATATGTGATGTGAACGACTTTGTTATGGGAGCAGTTATGGGTCAAAGGCATGAGAAGGTGCTGTGAGTTATCTGCTAAGCCAGCAAGACGCTTAATGAGGCCCATAGAAACTATGCCACCACAAAGAAAGAGTTATTGGCCTGTCTTTGCTTGTGACAAGTTCTAGATAATACATCATTGGGAGCAAAGTCATAGTGCATACCGACCACTCTATTAAGATATCTGTTCCAAAAAGCTTATGCTAAGCCCCGGTTGATCAGATGTATTACTTCTTTAGGAGTTTAATATTGAGGTGAAGGACAAACCCGGAGTGCAGAACGGAGTTACTGATCATTTATCACGGATGCAATGTCCTGATAATGGTATACCGATCAATGAATACTTCCCACACGAGCTGATGTATGCAGTTGGGTTGAAGGAGGATCCTTGGTATGCCGATATTGTGAATTTTCTTGCTAAGCAGATTTTACCACCTGAGATGACTTATCAGTAGCGGAAGAAATTCTTTTCTACTATTAAGCATTACCGGTGGTGTGTGTCTTTATTTTTGAACCACTATCATATATTGATTCACGTTGAGTAGGATCTGGTCGGGTTCTAGGTCTGCTTATAACCTAAGATTAATAACTATGTCATAAAACAATAATTACTAAGTCCTAATTTAGCTCACTGGAACCTAATTAGAGTCGCCACCTAATTTTAACCTAGATTAAACTAGGAAAGGAGAGTTCGGGTTCAGGGGCTTGGTATTCGACTTATTTAGGGTTCAATTAATTTTATTACCCCTCGAAGTCGTTTTTCCTCTACTTAGTTTATTTACGGCTTATTACAAGGTGTTTTAACATAAGTGCGTAAACTTATAATTTTATTTATTTTTTAACATTTTTGACAGAAAATTAAAGTGAAAATCGAAATTACCTAAACTAAGGTTTTGGAGGCAGAATTAAGACGAATTTTGTTTCCGTGGACACGAACCTAATGTCCGAGACCATGGACCCTAGTTAACCTAATTATGCAGAAATATCAAATTTACAAGAAATCAGATTTTGAAAACGTCCGAGGCCATGGACAAGGTATCTGAGGGCCCGGACATTAACTGTGAAAACCTAAAAAGTTTGAAAATTTAATTCCCGCCGCCGTCCGAGGCTGTCCGTGGCCACGGACAGGACGTTCGAGGGTACGGACATGCTGTCCGAGGGCGCGGACTAGCCACGGACGGTGGCTTTCGTGTGTTTCCTGGAGGTGTTTTTTGGCTAAACCTTTATGTGCGTGTAGCATGATAAATTTCCAAGGTGACAGTAATTAGAATAATTCAATTTGAAGTCGAATTAAACATGAAACTTAGCAAACAAGTTATTGGGCAGAAGCGAAATCAAATGTTAATTCAGAAGCTGTAAAAGGTCGGTTTGAACCCAAATTTTGAAAGGAGGCTAATAAAGTCGTGGGGAGTCAGAAAAGTAAAATTTCCACCTGTTTTACCTTTGAATTCAAGGTGATTCTTCACGTCGAGAATCTTTCGGTGCCTTGTCGGGATCGGCTCCGGATTGAATTTGACCCAAGGTTCTGACCCCTTCTTCCTTGTGTTTTTAACCACGTTTTGGTTCTATATTTGGTGTTTTGGTGCTTGGAAGTTTGATGGGAGAAGAAAGAATATGTTTTTGGTGATTTCGGGGTTATTTCAGTAGAGTTTCGGTATCGATTTGAGGCTTGGAAGTGCAAGAACGTGGGGAGAAGATTGACGGCCGTGTTTTATGACTTTGGGAATGTTCTCCTCTGCCATAGGTTGTTTTTTGGGAAGGTATTTTATAGAAAGAGTAAGGCCAAATCGATAGAACAAAAATTTTATCCAAAATCCTGATTTTGTGCTCTAAGAGAATCTGATTTTTTAGAATGTGCTACAGGTCAATAAAAATTCTGAAATTTTCAGCAAAGATAAAGAAGGTTATTAAGAATTTTGAGAGTTCAATAAATAACCAATTAGATAAAAATCTTGCAATATGGAACTTCCCATAATTCATAAATTACGATTGGAAAATCAAAATTATGAAATTCCAACGGTTTTAGTCTCTAAAAATCATCCTTGATCTTGTGTTAAAATTACATGACATTTGAACATGATATTGGTATCTTCCAAAGGAGAGATAAAATTGCAAGAATGTTTGAATTTCTCTTTTAAATTTTGGGCTGAGGTTCCAAGTAAAATAATTTCATCATGAATGTATGTAATCATGCTAACCATGTTACAATTTGAAAACGTTTTTTTTATTTCTATTTTGAGGCTATTTCATGTGTTAATTAGCTTATAATATGAGTTAAAAGCTAAATTTTCTAAATAAATATCATCTAGGAAATTAAGAAATGCCTTTCATAATGACTATGGTATTTAGAAGTGTTTGGAGATAGTGAACAAGTCATATAAAAATAGAAAATCCTGAGAATGTCCTTGGAAAACCCCGCCTTGGTGTATTTTGATCGTTTTGCCCTTATCTTTGTATTTGTGCGCTTGACTATCCTTGACCATATTTACCATTTTCCACCCAGAATTATCTAAAATTACACTTAGACCTCAAATGTTCCTAATTTTTACATTTAACCCTCGAATATAATTTTATCTTCTAATTTTCTTTATTTCCCAAACAAACCACTATACTCTTGGCTTATTTATTTTGTGCCCCTTGTAAATTTATTCTCTTACAATATTATACATATCCCTTTAGCCATAACATTACTAACATATTATAAATGCTTTTAATCACTTAAATGTTACAAAATTAATTCCTTAAGGTTCCTAAATTCGTAATAGTATTTCTACCTAGTTTTAAAGGTCTCTAAAATTCCTAAAGTGTCACATACACTTCTTATTTTTATACCTAAGCATATACTAAATTATATAAGGCATATAAAAGTATAAAAATGCACAAAACACTTAAATCAAATAGCTCTTGCTGGTGGCCAGAATACAAGCCCTTAATATCCAAAACAAAGCATAAAACTAGGCTTAATTAAGCACCAAATCAAGCTAATCACATGCACACAACAATAGTCCTATGACAATCATAAAAATTCATTTTAGAATTGTTTCTCTAACTCATATGTCATTAGCTCTTTAGTCAAAGTTCAGATATGTATTAATATAATATCTTAGGTATAAAAGGACCAATTTTATAACCTATAGTCACGACACTTATATATATATGCCTAAACACTTAAAAACCGTATACTATGTCATAAGTATGAGTATTAACCTTAGAAGATTATGTTGGTTTCCAACAACTTAGAATCTTGGCCTATATTACCAAGATGAGGAAAATTCAGTTTAAGAACATAAACACGAGTATAACCTATGATTTAAGGATTTATGACTTAATACAAGCTTACCCTTGTAATCACTTGTAAGGTGATACTTCGGTGGTTTTGGCTGATAAAAAGGAGCTAATTTATCCTTCATTTCATGTGTGAAAAGATGGATAAAGTTACCTTAAAGAAGAGTAGCCAAACCGGCTGAAATGGAAAAATGGTGAATATTACTTTAAAGTCTCATTTTATACCTTAAGCCTTGATAAGGACTTTCCTAGATCCTTATATGCCTACTGCCAAAATTTTGCCTTCAAGAATGCTTGATAACAGCCTTGGTTGAAAGGGATTGATGGTTGGAAATACTCCTTAGGTGATTTGGAAGTGAAAGGTGGTGTTTTTATGGTGTCTCAGTTTCTTGGTATTAATCTACCATGGATGAGCATTGTGTTCTTGGTGTTATTTCTCAAGAACAAGGGAGGAATATGGTGTTTAAGCTGATGAATGGGGACGGCAGCTAGGAGAGAGGAGGGAGTAAAGTGAAGTGAGATATTTTGTTACTTAAGTGTAAAGTAATTAATGATGAATTTTCCTTCCTTCATCTTATTATGTGAAAGCTGACACATTAGGTAGTGAGTAATCCCTCCCTTTTCTGCCTCTCTCAGATATTTTAGGGGGGGTCATTTGACCATTGACTAAGCAAAGAAGACTTAAGGCTTAATTTGGCACTATTTGAGGACTATTCATAATTAGTGCCCAATTTGTGTTTTTTTTATTCTTTTGAATTAGGCTTCCTAATGTGACACTAAGTATTAGACATGATGATTAAGGTGTATACTAGGTCAATTAGCCACTTAAAACTCACTTCTAGGACAATTTTTCAAAAATGTGCTCTAAGGAGTTTTAAAGAACAATTTGTGTTTTAACTTGTTTTTAGCTTGATTTTCTTTGATCCGTAATCAAGGTTACACAAAGTATTGGGCAAGTATTAGCACAAATTATTATTATGGTGTATTTTTGTGTTTTCTATGGTTTAACTTGTTCACCAATGTTTCTAAGGTATTTTTTAGCCTTATTATATCATAATTTTATATTTAATCACCTTATATTGGTTTGGGATATTTCAGTTTACCTGTTGTTATCTCTGTAAATCTAAAAGATACATAGGAGGAGCAACTTTTATAGGTACTCAGGAAGAACAAGGAAGCGATTGGATGGTCAATTACTGATATCAAGGGGATATTGAGCAAATTCTGCACCCATCGCATTCACTTAGAGGAAAATGGTAACCTGCTGGTTCAACCTCAGCGACGTTTGAACCCAAACATGAAGGAGGAGGTAATCAAGCTTCAGGATGCAAGTATTACCTATGCTATTTCTGATAGTGAATGGGTATGTCCTACACAGGCAGTGCCCAAGAAAAGGGGATTTACTGTAGTTCCCAATGATAAAGGTGAATTAGTTCCTCAAAGAACTATCACAGGGCATAGAGTGTGTATTGATTATAGGAAGTTGAATGTTGCCACTAGAAAAAATCATTTTCCTCTTCCATTCATTGACCAAATGCTAGAGAGACTTTCAGGGCATAAGTACTATTGTTTCTTGGATGGATATTCTTGTCATTTTCAGATTCCTATTGATATAGAGGACTAGGAGAATACCACACTTTTGTGCCCTTATGGAACATATACTTACCGACACATGCCTTTTGGTTTAAGCAATGCTCTAGCTACCTTCCAGAGATGCATGACTGCTATATTTTTTGATTATCTTAAGAAATGCATCGAGGTATTCATGGATGATTTTTCTGTTTTTGGACTAATTTTTGATTCTTGTTTGAAAATTTTAGATCATATTCAAGCTAGGTGCAGAGAAACTCATCTAGTTCTGAACTGGAAGAAGTGTCATTTCATGGTGCAAGAGGGAATTGTCTTGGGGCATAAGGTGTTAAGAAGGGGTATTGAGTTGGATAAAGCTGAAGTTGAAGTGATTGAGAAGTTGCCAGCGCCGTCCTCTGTGAAGGATGTCAGTAGTTTCCTTGGTCATGCAGGTTTCTTCAGAGGGTTCATCAAACACTTTTCAAAGATCTCTAAGCCGTTGTGCGATCTGTTAGTGAAGGATGCAAAGTTTGAGTTTACAAAGGAGTGTCTTGATGTATTCAATATGATCAAGGCAAATTTGGTGATTGCCCCTATTGTCATTGCTCCTGATTGGCCTTTACCCTTTGAAATCATATGTGATGCGAACGACTTTGCTATGGCAGCAGTTATAGGTCAAAGGCGTGAGAAGGTGCTGTGAGTTATCTACTACGCCAGCAAGACGCTTAATGAGGCCTAGAGAAACTATGCCACCACAAAGAAGGAGTTATTGACCAATGTCTTTGCTTGTGACAAGTTCTAGATAATACATCATTGGGAGCAAAGTCATAGTGCATACCGACCACTCTGCCATGAGGTATCTATTCCAAAGAGCTTATGCTAAGCCCCGGTTGATCAGATGCAAATTACTTCTTCAGGAGTTTAATATTGAGGTAATGGAAAAACCCGGAGTGCAGAACGGAGTTGCTGATCATTTATCACAAATGCAGTGTCCTGATAATGGTATACCGATCAATGAATACTTCCTACATGAGCTGATGTATGCAGTTGGATTTAAGGAGGATCCTTGGTATGCCGATATTGTGAATTTTCATGCTAAGCAGATTTTACCTTGAGATGACTTATCAGTAGCGGAAGAAATTCTTTTCTACTGTTAAGCATTACCGGTGGTGTGTGTCTCGATTTTTGAACCACTATCCTATGTTGATTCAAGTTGAGTTGGATCTGGTCGGGTTCTAGGTCTGCTTATAACCTAAGATTAATAACTATGTCATAAAACAATAATTACTAAGTCCTAATTTAGCTCACTAGAACCTAATTAGAGTCGCCACCTAATTTTAACCTAGATTAAATTAGGAAAGGAGAGTTCGGGTTCGGGGGCTTGGTATTCGACTTATTTAGGGTTCAATTACTTTTATTACTCCTCGAAGTTCGACTTACGGCTTATTACAAGTCGTTTTAACATATGTGCACAAACTTATAATTTTATTTATTTTTTAACGTTTTTGACAGAAAATTAAAGTGAAAATCAAAATTACCTAAACTAAGGTTTGGTAGGCAGAATTAAGACGAATTTTGTTTCCGTGGCCACGAACCTAATGTCCGAGACCATGGATCCTAGTTAACCTAATTATGCAGAAATATCAAATTTACAAGAAATCAGATTTTGAAAACGTCCGAGGCTATCAACTAGGTGTCCGAGGGCCCGGACATGAACTGTGAAAACCTAAAATGTAACACCCCCGAACAACAATCAATAATTAAACGACACGCCTAACGGTAATACGAGATGTCTACGCAGCGGTACCTACTCTATTCAGGTGCTACAGACGCCAACCACCCACGTGGTTGACAGTCCTCATTACCAACTCCAAGTTACGGTCTGAATGACTGGAATCTAAACCTTACCCAAATCCAAGTACGAACAGGAATTACGAACCAAGTAGGCAAGTACCGAGAGTCTACAACATAAGTTCTTAATTCCACACATAAACCGAAAGTACAACCCATACATTAAAAGCATACTACTAAAAGTCTTGCCATGTGGACTACCCCTATGGTAGTCACCCTTGCCTACTCTCCGTTATCGTCTGGCACAAGACCTGAAAAAAAATTGGGTGTAAAGGACT
Source organism: Limonium bicolor (assembly GCA_023374045.1). NCBI lineage: Eukaryota > Viridiplantae > Streptophyta > Magnoliopsida > Caryophyllales > Plumbaginaceae > Limonium > Limonium bicolor. The sequence goes on from CM041778.1 coordinate 309,649,598, forward strand.
CAACAAACTACGCTGAGTATGAACGTGTGAAGCCCGCATGTTACCGGGCCACACGACTACTTGGTCGAATATTATTAGGTCAATTTACATGCTATAATAAAGCAGTAAAGCACACATCAGCACATCATGATATCATACACACTCATCGGTAGCATAGCAATATCAGTAAGCAACCAAGCACAACTTGCAAGCACGCAACTCAGCACAATAAGATGCTAATGTAGCAACAACAATCAAGTGATTCATAGGATGTGTGCGCAGGTATATTATACCATCGATCCTCACTATGGGATCACTCAAGAGATTACGTATTGTTTCCTTGTTCTCATTACACATGTTTTTCCTTCCTTCTCTTGCACCGAGTCAGGGGATATAGGTTAGATCCCGAGACCTTGTTAAGTAGGTGCTAATCGTTCCTTGTTTCTTAAATGATCACATTTGTGACTTCTCTCGTTTGCTTGGTCTCATTACACAAGTTTTCCTTTATTCTCTGGCACCGAGTCAGGGGATATAGATTAGATCCCGAGACTTCATTATGTAGGTGCTAATCGTTCCTTGTTTCTTTAAGAATTATTTGTGAATTCTCTTATCACCACAATTTGGAGAACGTCTTCTCCATAGCCACTCCTCCATTCCCGACGTCATATGTCGAGAAAGAGGGGTCATCTCTAGACCCCAGGGTGTGCTCGCTAATCCTCCAGTCCCGGCGTCGTACGTCAAGACAGAGGGGTCGTCTCTCGACCCCAGGAAGCGCTCCACAATAATAACAATAATCGGTCGAAGGATCTGATGCAGATACCAACTCCCGAGCGTCCAAACCGTGCGGCCCGAGAATTCTTCTTCCGGGTTATCCATATGATCCATCAGCTGGTACTTACTTATTATTATATTTATTTATTTTATTATTTTTTTGTCAGCTCGACACCATTGTGGGTGTCGATCGTAGTCCTCAATAGGGCATTCACTTATCATAAATATCTGGACACCATAGTGGGTGTCCTTAGGAGTCCTCTATAGTTAGAGAGGAGTTTCTCATGTGTAGTTCTTTTGGTTTGTTTACGTAGTTCATCAAGTTTCATCTCAAAGCTCCCTAGACGAGAAAAGGGACTAAACTACTGTGTGCGCGCAAGTAATATGCAGCAATGATATATCTCAAGCATATAAGCAATCACAACAAGCAGTCCAATTCCATGCTTTAATCTTATGGTCATTGTCAAACAAAGCACACAGCACACAAGCCGTGTAACACGGCAACATACGAACCACACATGTCCATACCTTACAATAGTTGTCATAGATACTTGCACAAGGGTTCCCCGCTGCTCGTGGGACTCACTCCTGTAACGATTATTCGGACGAGTTAGATCGTTCGATCATGCGTTATTTTTCATAGTTCTATTCATAAAGTTTGGCCTAGTCTTAGGTATTACGGTTACCAACGTTTGACATACTTTATCCGTTTGGTTTGGATCATGGTTTTAGCCAACCAGTAATATTTAAGGTACCTCGAACTTGTCCTAACATAATCCTCTCGTATTCTCTGGTATTATTCCTAATTCCCTTTCGAATTCCTATAAGTATGCATTGCTTCGATTTGTTGATCCGGTTATAATTCTAGACCTTATATTATTAATCCTTCTTAGACCAATCCAATGGTTACGGGTTGATACTCAACAACTAGGGAATATTTCTCCACTTCTATGCTCATTAACTTGGTTATCTCCCATTCTTAGTTCACCCAAGATTTAGTTCCAAGCTGCCTAAAGTGTACCTCTGTTACTAAGCATTTTAGCACGGTTTACATTCATACCCAATTTCCGAATGTAGCACCACTAACCAACTGGGGACTCATCTATACTGAACCGAAAACCCAACAGAAAACTAAAAACAAACCACTCATATCCTCCTCTTACTCCCTGTTTAAGTCCCCAATTGAGGTCCAATTTTCCATAGGCGTTTTACCAATCCAGCCCAAGTAGTACTAGGGTTTTGGGTTTATTGTTAAGCCAATTCACACTCTGAAAAACTCCTGTAACTAGTTATACAGAATAGCAGGATTTGACCATCTGTAACAAGGGATTGGAAGTCGCTCTCTGATCATTTTTCTTTCTGTCGGTTTTCTCTCAACCCAACTATTAGTCTTACTTAAATTTTACTTCCTGTTCTGTAGTCTATTTCGTGCCCTATTCCCCAGCTTACACAGCTGAGTTTCTGCATTCCTCTCGTGAAGTTTTCAGCACTCAACCCTTTATCTATTATCTGGTTTGACCGAGCTATTTAGTTAAACTCTTGTGACTTCCTTCCCTAGTTCCTTAGTATTATTTATCTCTCCGACACATTCACTCCACATTTCCAGAATCATAACCTAAACCCTCGACACTCATTAATACAGGGCTTCAGCTCACACAGATCGGTGTATCCTTCTTCTCATCACTGGTTCCCTTAATTGGTTTATACTGAACTGTTATGAAATCAACACCCGCTCACAGAACTATGGGTGTTGCTTCTAAACTTTGGTACTCATCATACTCGATTCCAGGCTGTTAAAACTATCGTTCTTACCCTTAGGACACTAATACATTAGTCACCCAGCACCACTCAACTTACTAGTTCATCGACCATTCTACCCTACTGTTTTCAGTCCCTAGTGAAGTAGATATATAGTACCGGAGCGGGTTTACTAGTTTAACAGGTTCTCGTTGGTTGATTACAGTAGATTCTAATCATCTGAGGTATTTCCTGTTAGTCACGCATCATAGCAAGGTTTATTGTTTTTTTTGTATTCATCGCCAACTGACACAGTTCTGATGACAGTCTTGGAACTCATCTCGATAGAAGCTAGGATCATAACAGAACTGAAAACACCACTTTAGTACACTTCTCCTCTCTTGTATTTTCACTGATTTCTATCCTTCTCAAGGCGTGTAAAACTTAGTTAAGTGTATTAATAACGTTTTAGGCTCGCTAACATCCCGATGCAAACCCACATAAACCTTCTGTAACCTAGCTATATAGAACTCACAGCTTCTGGAAAGAAAGAAAAACTGAAACTCTGAAATGAACAAACTGATGTCACTTCCATCTTTCCCTTTATTCCTTAACCTGACTACTAATTCCCCAAAAGGATTTACCCACTTATTTAAATGTTTTAACAACGTTTTGAACCCAGAAACCACACAAGGCAACATTTCTACTGAAATGTGTTTATACTGCAACCCAGATATTGCAAGAAAACTGAGGCTACTCTACTGCACTCTATCGTTTCTTCTTTCTCTGTTAAACTAGTTACCTGGTTTTTCCCAACATTCCCCATCTACTTACTCCAAGTATAATGTGTTAGAAAGTCTTTTAAGCCCATCACCCCCAGTACTACATTTACATTGTTTCTGTCAAGGTTATACCGATAACACCCTAACTTTCTTTTGCATTACTTTAACCGAGTTCCCAACATTAATTGGGCCAAGTTTTCGGCATCAGTTTAACAAGTTTTCAACATTTACACATTGACATTTATTCACTTTCGACTAGGCATTGTGTCTCGATTATACAGTGGTCATGTGTTCCATTCCCCTAGCCTCAATTGCATGACCTGAACATTCAACATCCTTTTCCTCTTCTTTGTTTTTCAGAACCAACAGTCACAACACTTGACACCTAGCAACCAAAATCTGTCACACAATACTAACCATGAATTACTCTACTTACTCGGTTTCTCCTAGCCAGTTAATGACATAGTTTAATAAGTCACTTAGGATCATTTTCCCTTGAATCAATCCCACCTGTTTTTGGTATAGCTCAAGCACGGTTTAACACCTCTTAAACTAGACGTTTTAAACCACCATTTTTTTTTAGCTAGCCACTAACCAGAGCAGTTCACAAACAGATAGCACCTTTCAGTTTATTGTTACCAGGTTTACAAGATAACCTCAGACCAAATTTAGACACGAGTCTTTAAGCATAGTTTAGGCAAGGATTTTGGGTTACAACCTTGGGGATCTTCAGCTGGGTTTCTTTGCTGTTTTCCCTCGGTCCTCTTAGACAAATTTTCGGTCCTAGTTATGCACGAATCAGGGGTTAGTTTTCTGTGAGGAAGTATGCATATATACGTATATATATTTTCAGACTAAATCGATGGTAAGTACTCGGCAACTTCGGTTGAAATTTACCTTGGTTAGTTTTCAAATGATATGAGTAGGTTGTTGCTCCAGGACTTGCGGAGCACCTTCAGTTGCTGGAAAGCTAAGTAGATAGGGAAAATCAACCGAAGAGGAATGCAACCCGGAGTATTTACCTTGCGCCGGGAGGGGATTTTCTTGAAGATCGTCGACACATCTCACATGGGTATTCCAAAACGTTGCATGCAAGGTTCTCTCGCGTGCGATATGCAAAGATTAGAGGGACAGAGTCAAAATTTCGGGCGAAAAGAACAGAAGAAGGACAGAAGTTAGGATGTGAAAGTTCTCGGACAGGAACATAACGGGATAGAGGAGAAAAGTTTATATCGATTTACCTCGTTGTTCTGTGCCAACTAGCTCTAGATCGAAGAGCAATTTCTGGGGAAGGAGAGTTTCACCATGCGACCGCAGTTGAGGGAAATTCCAAGGATCTTGTTCTGCTTGCGCTCATTTCGGAAACAACAGGAAGCAAAAAAAGACACAAGCTTGTTTGGCTCAGAGTTGGGAACTCACGCATGCGAGAGGGCAAAGGGGACCTTCGTTGGAAAGACAACCAGGTAATTTGCGTGGGAAAAAGGGAAGAATTGAGTGGTCTGTTGCTTTGAGTTACAGACGCCGCGAGAAGGAACTCCCGAGACAACGGTTTGGGAGACAGGGAAGGCATTTGCATGCAGAGGAGTTTTATGAAATGAAAATCGGTACAGATTATCAACTGTTGAGTGGTTAAGTGATGGGTTGTAGTTTATTTAATCGGGCTCACAAAAACGAGAGGGAAAGAAGAGTATAGTATGTAGGGAAGGTGGGGAAAACAATAAAATTCTGCTGTTCAAAATCGGTATATTACAAAGGTTGAGCGACAGTTTGTTTTGCATTTAATGGAAACTTGCGGAACTCTGGGATGTTTCAGGAGGAGACTGATTTTATTGCAGTTTGATAATTGAGTTCAGTAGCAAATTGGTAGTTGGGTTATTACCTATGTCATGAAATATAAATTGGGAAGTACCCATCCTTAGCTTATAATGTTACCTGTACATATTTGTATCTAATCACGTGTTTCGTATGCTATGTGCTCGTAGCACAAGTTATTGTACGGTAGTTATATAACACAAGTACCCGATCTATTTTAGTTTACATAATGTCTATACTAGTTTCATGCGCAAAAGTCCTAGCGCGGTGTAATTTAATTTGCTCAGTTGTGTCGGTTAATATCAAAACCGCTGAGCACACATCCGTGTTACATTGTGACTCGTTTATATTCACGAACATATGTATGTCCCTCAGTATCGTAGGTTATAGGTTATACCGTGGTTATATTACTGTGTCCGGTTTATTGTACATACCACTCCATATTCACGATTTCATGCGTTTTAGTTATTAGGGGTGTTTCAACCTACCCCCCTTAAAGAGACTTCATCCCGAAGTCTTGTATCGTTCATTAATGTTCGTTTTCTGGTCACTACCGGGGATTAAGTCCCGAATTCGTTCTCACTAACAAGATCCTTTCCCGTAATTTCCACAGTTCTATTTTATCGGTTGCGCTTATACGCGCCACACCACCTTTGTGGCTTCACCAAGTTCTCAATAATATTTCAATGTACTAGTAATACTCCCAACATGTACTCATATGTAATCAAGATTCCAGCAATACTCACAAACCGAACTCATGTGTGATCCAGAGCACCAGTCAAATTCATAATCAAGGTACTTCCCAACACATCCAAATACAATCCAAACACAGTTCAAATACGCCAAGCATCACAAAAGCAACACATCAACGAACACAGCACAACAACAACACAAAACGCAACTCGCCTACCCCCCTTAAAATGGATTACGCCCACGTAATCCCCCCAATATTATCCTTGAACATTAGTTCAAGATGTTTAAGTCTCATGACGCATTCCAGTTTTTATGCAATGCAGCTCTCACTATATCATCCATCAAAGGTCTTAACCATGCTAATGGTTTGGTTTCTGTATTAAAAGGCCTTTATCGGTATCCATACAGAACTACCAACAGGTTCGATTCGGGTTTAGTCTCTCCGGGTTTAAGGTATTGGCAGATAAGTTACTTGTTAATATGCTGGAAGATGTGTGAACGGTCCACCAGCTTCTGCTGTGCGACTCTGATTACCTTCGGGTTTAGTTTCCCCTTTCTGTACTCAGGAGGCCTTCTAGGCTTATATTGATATATTCTCTGTAGTAACGATTTAGTTCTTATTATTTCTCAATGTTATAATCATGTCATTGTTATAACAAAATGTTTTTTTATATAGCCGATCGTAATTGTACGTCGACGGTTAGTTTACTCTCATGGCATTTTTGCTTATTTTATAGCTTGATTTGTACCGCCAACTTAGACTTTTCTTTGTCTTTAGGTAACCTTTATTTTTCAGTCCAATTATGGCATTGACACTGCTGGTAGAATTCAATTAGTTTTAGTGAAAAGGTTACCGAATTATACATGTTACAAGCTTTTATGATTGTAACCTACTTTACATAGGATGTTTAGTTTCCTTCTCATTACCATTATTGTTCTTATGTCCCGCCAGGAACCAAGGTAATTGACTACTATCGGTTACATATTGCACTTGATTACGGTAGTGTATACTTTATGTATTAACAACTATGTTATTGGTAGCATCACCTTACTTCCTGTAACACCCCAACCCGAAATCCAATAACCTGAACGGCAATCACTCCCAAATAAAATATAACTGCAGCGGAAATAAATACAACAACCGGGCGGTATTACAATGCCGTTGGCCACCCTTGTGACCAACAAGGCTAAATCCAAATACAATCTCCAAAAGTCACGGTCTGAATACGAATACAATCCGAGATACTAGGAATCAAACTGAAATGTAAATTACTTAAGAAAAACAAATAACTAATAGGAGACTCCCATAGCTTGAATCTACCCCACCTACACTCGGTGTGGTAATCTTCTCAACTTCAGGTACCTGGAATTGTTTAGCCATGAAATGGCTCAGCAAAATAATTTGCCGGTATGAAAAACGTGCAGCCCATCGGCTACTGGGCCACACCAACTAATTGTCGAATACATGCAGTTCATTTATAAAACTGTAAATAAGCATAGCATGGTAATATCAAGTAACCACACAAGGACAATAATGTCACATAGAACAAGACTGCAGAAGGTCAAGTTAGCTGAACTGAATTCCTTTAATGATTGTCGGTCCACACAATGGGACTGACAGGTATAACTGAATAACTCAAATAGTGAAGGTATAGTGACCTCGTTATAGAGAAAGGTTGGGTATAAAAACCCCAGGAGATAACGTAGTTAAACCCTGAACTGAGAGGCGTGGGAAATAGAATCCCACTAGAGGAATGAAGTCTTCCTCAAACTGAAGGGCATTAGAAACCCGGAAGGAATAGAGTCTTCCTCCCAACTGAATGTTCCGTCGCGACGTAGTAGGAGACGACCTGAGACAGGTACAACTCCTGTAGCATGCATGGCCAGATCCAACTGGGCTCCTCGTTCTCGAAGTATAGAATTGTTAAGAGTCATAAAGACGTTAAACAAGAACACAATGTGTATTGTCAATTATCACGTTTAGGATAATGACGTTTGTTATAAAGTGAAGTTAGTGAGAGACTTGAGTACAAGTCCTCGGTATACTGAAACGCAGGTATTTAATCCACTGTATAGTTGTGTTGTATGCGTGGGACATACACGTTGTAGTCAGCAACATTCACGCACATAAAATAATACAACAGTGCACAAGAGTAAAACAACATTTTACATTAATTATCTTGGTCGTTATTTCAAACAACCGATAGCACACAAGCCGGTGTAATCCGGTAGCAAACAGGTTGCAAGAATTCCATACCGTTCACCGTAGGTTGCAGTTGATTATACCCTGGTCAACGTCTGGTCAAACAAAGTCCTAGAATAGGATTAACAGAGAGGGTTAATTTACGTTACCCTTATATAATGATTCTATTGAAGCTTTTAACGAATCTCGTATTTGTTATTTCATGTGAGGTTTATTTCTTTTAATTACCTCATGATTTATGTATAACTTTTTGTTATTCCTTTTGATTTATTTATAAATCCTTTAATGTACATAAATGTGTTATTTATTCATGTACTATGTTTGTTATTATTTTCTTTTGTCTAGTTGACATAACAACTTATGATTCCTTAACTATTTTTATATGTCATACATGGACATAAGATTCTTATAGTTTTCATGATTCCTCCTTTAACCAAAGTAATAATTATTGGTTACCTTTAAATTCCTTATAACTATATAAGTCATAGTTTAAACTTCATAACTCCTTTAATCAAAATTCTTTCTTTCTAATTCCTCCAAATATCCATGTAGGACCTATATTTATTTTAATCTAAATTCTTACCCTTATATTTCGGTTATTCACAAAACAACCACATAAATTCATAAACTTTATATTAAATTCTAATCTCATTATATTATAGAGTTTAAACTTCTTATTTAGCTAAATTACAAAGTCACACTAATACTTTGGTATATAGCTCTTAAATATTATACTTTATAAAATTACAACTTAGCCCCTTAAATTCTCGGCCTTAATAATTTATTTCTTATAATTACAATTTAACCACAAAATCTTATAATCCTTACATAATGTCATGTAAACTATAGTTTTAATTTTAATTCTCCATAAATGCCGAATATATATATAAATTCTTAAATGACCAAACTAACCCCAAAGTAATTCGGCTTTGTCATTTATCTTTCCTTAATTACATTTTCATCCCAAAACTTTATAATAGTTTCTTAATAACTTATAAACTATAGTCTAAATATTTAATTTCTTAAAATTTCGAAAGTGAACCTAATAATTCTCTTAATTATGAATTTGCCCACTAATAAATTCTAAACTTTCATAACAACTTTTATAAATTACGTAATAGCCCAAAACTTTATAAAAAGTTATTTTAAAGCTTGTTTAAATTATCTAAAATTCTTAAACTTAATTCCTAACCTTATATTATATTTTAATTACACCAAATACACTCTTAACTCACGGTTTTCACATTAAACTCACCAAACTTTATAAAAATTACATTTAAGCCACTTAACTTAATTAATTAGCCATTTAAGCACTAATAGAATATTTTAACTCACCAAACTTTATGATATAAGTTTATATACATAAGTAGCTCATAAAAATATATTTTTCACTTAGGCAATTCGGCCATAATTAAATAGTGACCATATAGTATATAAAAGTGGATTTATATGTCATAATAAATGTACATAAATTCATATGAGTCATATAACTCATGAAAAAATTATTGTAATGTCTTATATTGATTCTTAGCTCAAAAATAAGCATTTTTGCCCTTGATAATTCGGTCTTAATTAGTTTGTAACATAAATGAATTCTATGACACAAAAATGTGTCTTAAGGTAAATATTTTCTATATATGTTATAGATTATATTTTTGGCATATAAAACCATATAGTTTCGGTATTAATTAACCTAGGAGATGTACATAATTTTTGTATAATTTTTAGAAGCTTAACAAAGCTTATAACATAAAGATTTACTTAGTAAACTTACTTCTTAACAAAGGTGGTTAAGTGCTTGAACTCTTCTTGAATCTCCAAGCTTTCTCCAAGGTAGTATTGATGCTCCACTTCGGTTATATGCAAGTGGTGAAGGAGTTTTAGGAGTTAGATCTTGAACAAAGATCTTAAGTAGATTTGTAAGTAGTTTTACAAGAATTTACCTTAAGCTTTTCTCCTTATATTTTCGGCTCACTAATGATGGATGAAGAACAAATTTTTCCTCATGAAGAAGAAAGAAAAGAGCCTTAGAAGAAGAAGAACTTGGTTACACATAAAAATGTGCTTTAAGGATTTACAAGCATTAAAACTACCTTAAGATAACCTTGAGATGCTCCTTGGTTTAATGTTGGTTTGGACAACCTCCTTGGAGAAACTAATTGATGTCGAACACTTGTTGTTAAGCTAGGAAGAGTTTTGCTTCAAGGCTTGCCAAGAAATGCTAGGAAATTACCTTAAGGATGAAGATAGAAGTTAAATCTCCATTAATGAACTTAAGAGCTTCAAAGGAAGAAGATGAAGCTAGAAGAGAGAGGAGGGAGCTTACCAATTTCGGAAATGAAGAGGGCAAGGAGAAGAATGAGACTCACGAATTGTATAAGGTAAGAACATGCATTTGGAATTTGATTTTTGCTTTGTCAATTTTTAATGTCAAATGACTTTTCTTTTCCTTAGTTTATTACATGGTTTATTGGCTCAATAAATGCCCATGTTCTCTGCATAATTTCGGACATGTGGTGTGTGATAAGGCAAGAGTTGGAAAGAAGATGATTGTGAGCTAGAAGACAAGGTAAGAAAGGTAAGGTATATTCTCTTGATTTTTCTAAGTTTGTGTTGTCTTCTTCCTCCCTTGTATATGGACGATTTCAAGGTCAATTGGGAGGTCTCCATCAGTCATGAAGAGCCAAGGAAGAGCTAAGGAAGGTCACATGCTTAAGAAATCAAAAGGCAAAAAGAAAAGGAATCTACTTTTTTCTTTTAGCATTTGTTTTGTATCTAGCTCACATGGCCTTATTCCATGACCTAATTTCGACAGATCTCTGGTCAAATGAGACCTACATACTTTGGCATTAAGTAATATAACACATGGGATGATGTGTCATCATGTTTTACGCCTTTTATAAACTTTTAAAGCAAATTTTATACTAGTTTCTGCTCTTAAAATCGGCCCCTATAGAGCACCTTGTTGACTAGTCACACCAACTGATTTAGAAGGTCATTTTAACCCCTTTTAAGATTACCAATTCGTGGCATGTCAAAAACTACAAGGCAATTGCGTAAAACGCATTTTTGTGACACCCGAAGGTGTGTTTTTGTGCTCTAAGGAACTTTTTGGGAAACCAATTGTTTTTATGAGTTCCAAGTGTTTGTAAACACTTATTATAGTAAATAAACATATACTAAGATGTTACATTGGGTTATATGGGGTTATATCAACCCATGACATAATTTACGGGCCATCGGGACACTCCCGGGCCAAAAAGGAGCGCTAAGAAAAACTCCCAAGGATTTTGTTGAATTTTGAGAAACCACTTCGTGGGTTCTCTTTATAATGATAAATAATGATGTTAGGAACTCTAGGAATTAATTTTATAGGAGTTCGTGCCACCTCGGCACTCCTCCGGACTTTTCGTGCTTTAAGGAGCGGGCGTGAGCACTCCCGAGCATTTTGCGTATTTGACTGAATATAGCTTAGGGAATATGTTTATATATTCATATAATGAGTGTATGACCATTTGGTTTGAGTTTTAGAAGGTCATACAAGGTCATACTTGATCACATGTTTCTAAGGCGTTTTAGCGTTTATGGAAAAACGACTATTTTTACGTAACGTTTTCATGCATGGTTTGCATGCGTACGTGAAATGATTTATATTTGGATTATATTCCAATAAATAATGATTTAATAATATTATTTATATTTGGGGTATTTCACTTCCAGTCGTCACACGTTTGTACGTCCTTGTGTTTATCCCCGAATTTTCGGGCCATGCATCCACGTATGTTATGTGGTTTCATCATCTTGTATCAATATCGCTTTTTTTTTTTGCATTTTTATCTATCCAACTTGTAAACTTTCACGTATTTGTAGTTTATGTGTCCACTTGTAGGGGGTTTCGGGAATCATCCAACACTGACGTGATCAGCGTAAATGTTGGGCTACCCCTTCGCCCCAATTTGTGCGCAGTGTCGCTTGACCTGGCCAGGGTCAAGTTCAACCTTGCACATCCGATCTAAACAATCAGTTTATTAGTCAAACTTGAGTTCTTATCACATTCGTTTCTAGTCACCTGGCAAACAATTTATGGACTAATGCCCAAGTCTAAGTCTTTAGGTTAACTGTTCAAGTTCTCCAACTGTATACACCTCTAGGTGTGTGCATAAATACATACTCATGTGTCATAAGGTTTGTGGTCGTATTTATATTATAATGATCCCTTGATTTATATACATCTTCATATGGGTGTCCCCTCCAATCTATATTTCCTTGAATTATAAGTTCTTCTCACTCCAACCCTCGTACCATTTGGGTATGTATATGTGTTCATTTGCTACATGGTCTCAATATTTATTTTCGGTCGTTGAGTTGAATTGTTAACTCAAGTTAGGTATGGTTGATTTACTATTCATGACCTTCTTTAATTGAACCCGTTTACCCCTTGGGTTTTATTGGTGACTTGTCTTTCTTGTATGTATGTATGTACATTGGTATATATATATGATTTGATAAATCCTGTTTAGAGTCCCTGAATATGTTGTGTGTTTAGAGGGATTATTTCGCAATAGTGGCATTATTCATTGCCATTTCCTATCTGTTTGATTTGTGTTTGGGAAGGGTAACTAGTGCCCCATGGTAATGGCTATTTACAAGGTTCGAGAGTTCTTTTTACGATCCCTTTACCAATGCATTTTTCTCAGGGAGCTGTAATTGGTGTCTTAGAAAATTTGTTACGTCAGAGAATGAAGAGAACGTAAGAAGACGCAGGGAATTTATTGAGTCCCGAAATATTAGATTTAGTGTGTAAAATTGTGTCGTGCTTTATTCAGCGTTATAGATCGTACCAATTTTATGGTGTAATTACGTCCCGAATTATATTCTCTGATTTCATTGTTTTATGGGAGGTTTTCTTAAATTACCCTCTCAGGTGTTCGAATTGCAGTATTTATCTCAATACCATCCTTAGGTTAATTAATTGCTTATTTGAGCTTTATTTATTACATAATTTTTTGGGTATTTCGGTCCTCTTTTTTTTTGTGAGGAAGGGTCCTATCGACTGCTAAGCATGTCGACCCAAGTTGTCGTTAAAATTGGTCCTTCTACGGGTATTATCCTTTTGGCAACGTCTATGGTATAGTATAGTCTTTTCTTCACGGGTTGATGGTATGACATTAAGTAGATGCCAGATCGGGTTTCCCCGAGTAAGAGGAGGCTTTCTACCTCTCTGGCGTTCTTTCTGTGAATTTAAGAGACAATTAAGGATGTGAAGGCTTGGGTGTAGGTGTTTGTTAGGCATCCAGTGTTACTGGGGAAGAACCCTAACTAACGAGCCTCACGTACTAACCCTTAACCCCGTTTCCCAAATTTAGATTTTCCTATACTCGGTACTCCTCTGTTCCAGTCATCAGAGCGCAACTACGCTCTGATACCACTTTCTGTAACACCCCCGAACAACAATCAATAATTAAACGACACGCCTAATGGTAATACGAGATGTCTACGCAGCGATACCTACTCTATTCGGGTGCTACAGACGCCAACCACCCACGTGGTTGACAGTCCTCATTACCAACTCCAAGTTACGGTCTGAATGACTGGAATCTAAACCTTACCCAAATCCAAGTACGAACAGGAATTACGAACCAAGTAGGCAAGTACCGAGAGTCTACAACATAAGTTCTTAATTCCACACATAAACCGAAAGTACAACCCATACATTAAAAGCATACTACTAAAAGTCTTGCCATGTGGACTACCCCTATGGTAGTCACCCTTGCCTACTCTCCGTTATCGTCTGGCACAAGACCTGAAAAAAATTGGGTGTAAAGGACTCAGCAAACTACGCTGAGTATGAACGTGTGAAGCCCGCATGTTACCGGGCCACACGACTACTTGGTCGAATATTATTAGGTCAATTTACATGCTATCATAAAGCAGTAAAGCACACATCAGCACATCATGATATCATACACACTCATCGGTAGCATAGCAATATCAGTAAGCAACCAAGCACAACTTGCAAGCACGCAACTCAGCACAATAAGATGCTAATGTAGCAACAACAATCAAGTGATTCATAGGATGTGTGCGCAGGTATATTATACCATCGATCCTCACTATGGGATCACTCAAGAGATTACGTATTGTTTCCTTGTTCTCATTACACATGTTTTTCCTTCCTTTCTTGCACCGAGTCAGGGGATATAGGTTAGATCCCGAGACCTTGTTAAATAGGTGCTAATCGTTCCTTGTTTCTTAAATGATCACATTTGTGACTTCTCTCGTTTGCTTGGTCTCATTACACAAGTTTTCCTTTATTCTCTGGCACCGAGTCAGGGGATATAGATTAGATCCCGAGACTTCATTATGTAGGTGCTAATCGTTCCTTGTTTCTTTAAGAATTATTTGTGAATTCTCTTATCACCACAATTTGGAGAACGCCTTCTCCATAGCCACTCCTCCATTCCCGACGTCATATGTCGAGAAAGAGGGGTCATCTCTAGACCCCAGGGTGTGCTCGCTAATCCTCCAGTCCGGCATCGTACGTCAAGACAGAGGGGTCATCTCTCGACCCCAGGAAGCGCTCCACAATAATAACAATAGTCGGTCGAAGGATCTGATGCAGATACCAACTCCCGAGCGTCCAAACCGCGCGGCCCGAGAATTCTTCTTCCCGGGTTATCCATATGATCCATCAGCTGGTACTTACTTATTATATATTTATTTATTTTATTATTTTTTTGTCAGCTCGACACCATTGTGGGTGTCGATCGTAGTCCTCAATAGGGCATTCACTTATCATAAATATCTGGACACCATAGTGGGTGTCCTTAGGAGTCCTCTATAGTTAGAGAGGAGTTTTCTCATTGTGTAGTTCTTTTGGTTTGTTTACGTAGTTCATCAAGTTTCATCTCAAAGCTCCCTAGACGAGAAAAGGGACTAAACTACTGTGTGCGCGCAAGTAATATGCAGCAATGATATATCTCAAGCATATAAGCAATCACAACAAGCAATCCAAATTCCATGCTTTAATCTTATGGTCATTGTCAAACAAAGCACACAGCACAAGCCGTGTAACACGGCAACATACGAACCACACATGTCCATACCTTACAATAGTTGTCATAGATACTTGCACAAGGGTTCCCGCTGCTCGTGGGACTCACTCCTGTAACGATTATTCGGACGAGTTAGATCGTTCGATCATGCGTTATTTTTCATAGTTCTATTCATAAAGTTTGGCCTAGTCTTAGGTATTACGGTTACCAACGTTTGACATACTTTATCCGTTTGGTTTGGATCATGGTTTTAGCCAACCAGTAATATTTAAGGTACCTCGAACTTGTCCTAACATAATCCTCTCGTATTCTCTGGTATTATTCCTAATTCCCTTTCGAATTCCTATAAGTATGCATTGCTTCGATTTGTTGATCCGGTTATAATTCTAGACCTTATATTATTAATCCCTCTTAGACCAATCCAATGGTTACGGGTTGATACTCAACAACTAGGGAATATTTCTCCACTTCTATGCTCATTAACTTGGTTATCTCCCATTCTTAGTTCACCCAAGATTTAGTTCCAAGCTGCCTAAAGTGTACCTCTGTTACTAAGCATTTTAGCACGGTTTACATTCATACCCAATTTCCTAATGTAGCACCACTAACCAACTGGGGACTCATCTATACTGAACCGAAAACCCAACAGAAAACTAAAAACACCAACCACTCATATCCTCCTCTTACTCCCTGTTTAAGTCCCCAATTGAGGTCCAATTTGCCTAAGGCGTTTTACCAATCCAGCCCAAGTAGTACTAGGGTTTTGGGTTTATTGTTAAGCCAATTCACACTCTGAAAAACTCCTGCAACTAGTTATACAGAATAGCAGGATTTGACCATCTGTAACAAGGGATTGGAAGTCGCTCTCTGATCATTTTTTCTTTCTGTCGGTTTTCTCTCAACCCAACTGTTAGTCTTACTTAAATTTTACTTCATGTTCTGTAGTCTATTTCGTGCCCTATTCCCCAGCTTACACAGCTGAGTTTCTGCATTCTTCTCGTGAAGTTTTCAGCACTCAACCCTTTATCTATTATCTGGTTTTGACGAGCTGTTTAGTTAAACTCTTGTGACTTCCTTCCCTAGTTCCTTAGTATTATTTATCTCTCCGAC
This sequence comes from Limonium bicolor, assembly GCA_023374045.1. NCBI lineage: Eukaryota > Viridiplantae > Streptophyta > Magnoliopsida > Caryophyllales > Plumbaginaceae > Limonium > Limonium bicolor. Next base: position 309,665,740 of record CM041778.1, read on the forward strand.
ACATTCACTCCACATTTCCAGAATCATAACCTAAACCCTCGACACTCATTAATACAGGCTTCAGCTCACACAGATCGGTGTATCCTTCTTCTCATCACTGGTTCCCTTAATTGGTTTATACTGAACTGTTATGAAATCAACACCCGCTCACAGAACTATGGGTGTTGCTCCTAAACTTTGGTACTCATCATACTCGATTCCAGGCTGTTAAAACTATCGTTTTACCCTTAGGACACTAATACATTAGTCACCCAGCACCACTCAACTTACTAGCTCATCGACCATTCTACCCTACTGTTTTCAGTCCCTAGTAGAAGTAGATATATAGTACCGGAGCGGGTTTACTAGTTTAACAGGTTCTCGTTGGTTGATTACAGTAGATTCTAATCATCTGAGGTATTTCCTGTTAGTCACGCATCATAGCAAGGTTTATTGTTTTTTTTGTATTCATCGCCAACTGACACAGTTCTGATGACAGTCTTGGAACTCATCTCGACAGAAGCTAGGACATAACAGAACTGAAAACACCACTTTAGTACACTTCTCCTCTCTTGTATTTTCACTGATTCTATCCTTCTCAAGGCGTGTAAAACTTAGTTAAGTGTATTAATAACGTTTTAGGCTCGCTAACATCCCGATGCAAACCCACATAAACCTTCTGTAACCTAGCTATATAGAACTCACAGCTTCTGGAAAGAAAGAAAAACTGAAACTCTGAAATGAACAAACTGATGTCACTCCCATCTTTCCCTTTATCCTTAACCTGACTACTAATTCCCCAAAAGGATTTACCCACTTATTTAAATGTTTTAACAACGTTTTGAACCCAGAAACCACACAAGGCAACATTTCTACTGAAATGTGTTTATACTGCAACCCAGATATTGCAGGAAAACTGAGGCTACTCTACTGCACTCTACCGTTTCTTCTTTCTCTGTTAAACTAGTTACCTGGTTTTTCCCAACATTCCCCATCTACTTACTCCAAGTATAATGTGTTAGAAAGTCTTTTAAGCCCATCACCCAGCCAGTACTACATTTACATTGTTTCTGTCAAGGTTATACCGATAACACCCTAACTTTCTTTTGCATTACTTTAACCGAGTTCCCAGCATTAATTGGGCCAAGTTTTCGGCATCAGTTTAACAAGTTTTCAACATTTACACATTGGCATTTATTCACTTTCGACTAGGCATTGTGTCTCGATTATACAGTGGTCATGTGTTCCATTCCCCTAGCCTCAATTGCATGACCTGAACATTCAACATCCTTTTCCTCTTCTTTTGTTTTTTCAGAACCAACAGTCACAACACTTTACACCTAGCAACCAAAATCTGTCACACAATACTAACCATGAATTACTCTACTTACTCGGTTTCTCCTAGCCAGTAATGACATAGTTTAATAAGTCACTTAGCATCATTTTCCCTTGAATCAATCCCACCTGTTTTTGGTATAGCTCAAGCACGGTTTAACACCTCTTAAACTAGACGTTTTAAACCACCATTTTTTTTTAGCTAGCCACTAACCAGAGCAGTTCACAAACAGATAGCACCTTTCAGTTTATTGTTACCAGGTTTACCAGATAACCTCAGACCAAATTTAGACACGAGTCTTTAAGCATAGTTTAGGCAAGGATTTTGGGTTACAACCTTGGGGATCTTCAGCTGGGTTTCTTTGCTGTTTTCCCTCGTCCTCCTTAGACAAATTTTCGGTCCTAGTTATGCACGAATCAGGGGTTAGTTTTCTGTGAGGAAGTATGCATATATACGTATATATATTTTCAGACTAAATCGATGGTTAGTACTCGGGCAACTTCGGTTGAAATTTACCTTGGTTAGTTTTCAAATGAAATCTGAGTAGGTTGTTGCTCCAGGACTTGCGGAGCACCTTCAGTTGCTGGAAAGCTAAGTAGATAGGGAAAAGAAATCAACAGTCCATTCTCGGACAAAATAGAGCAAAGAGAGCATCGGGAGTAAAACACAACCAGGAGTATTTTACCTTGCGCTAGAATACCCGCAGGAATTAGGATGGGTTCTCTTGTTCCAGAACTTCCCGAGATCTCATCAGTAGGGTTGCATGCAAGGTTCATGCTTGCCAAATGCAGAAAGTTAGCAGGGTTGGAGCAAGGATTCTCGGGTAGAAACAGAACAAAGAAAATCAACAAGAGGAATGCAACCCGGAGTATTTACCTTGCGCCGGGAGGGGATTTTCTTGAAGATCGTCGACACATCTCACATGGGTATTTCCAAAACGTTGCATGCAAGGTTCTCTCGCGTGCGATATGCAAAAGATTAGAGGGACAGAGTAAAAATTTCGGGCGAAACAGAACAGAAGAAGGACAAAGTTAGGATGTGAAAGTTCTCGGACAGGAACATAACGGGATAGAGGAGAAAAGTTGATATCGATTTACCTCGTTGTTCTGTGCCAACTAGCTCTAGATCGAAGAGCAACTTTGGGGAAGGAGAGTTTCACCATGCGACCGCAGTTGAGGGAAATTCCAAGGATCTTGTTCTGCTTGCGCTCATTTCGGAAACAACAGGAAGCAAAAAAAAGAACACAAGCTTGTTTGGCTCAGAGTTGGGAACTCACGCATGCGAGAGGGCAAAGGGGACCTTCGTTGGAAAGACAACCAAGGTAATTTGCGTGGGAAAAGGGAAGAATTGAGTGGTCTGTTGCTTTGAGTTACAGACGCGCGCGAGAAGGAACTCCCGAGACAACGGTTGGGAGACAGGGAAGGCATTTGCATGCAGAGGAGTTTTCTGAAATGAAAATCGGTACAGATTATAACTGTTGAGTGGTTAAGTGATGGGGGTTGTAGTTTATTTAATCGGGCTCACAAAAACGAGAGGGAAAGAAGAGTAGTAGTATGTAGGGAAGGTGGGGAAAACAATAAAATTCTGCTGTTCAAAATCGGTATATTACAAAGGTTGAGCGACAGTTTGTTTCCATTTAATGGAAACTTGCGGAACTCTGGGATGTTTCCAAGAGTGAGACTAATTTTATTGAAGTTTGATAATTGAGTTCAGTAGCACATTGGTAGTTGGGTTATTACCTATGTCATGGAATATAAATTGGGAAGTACCCGTCCTTAGGTTATAATGTTACTTGTACATGTTTGTATCTAATCACGTTTCGTATGCTATGTGCTCGCAGCACGGGTTATCTGTACGGTAGTTATATAACACAAGTACCCGGTCTATTTTAGTTTACATAATGTGCTATACTAGTTTCATGCACGAAAGTCCTAGCGCGGTGTAATTTAATTTTGCTCAATTATGGCGGTTAATATCAAAAACCGCTGAGCACACATGCGTATGTTACATTGTGGCTCGTTTATATTCACGGACATATGTATGTCCCTCAGTATCGTAGGTTATAGGTTATACCGTGGTTATATTACTGTGTCCGGTTTATTGTACATACCACTCATATTCACGATTTCATGCGTTTTAATTATTAGGGGTGTTTCATAAAAAGTTTGAAAATTTAATTCCCGCCGCCGTCAGAGGCTGTCCGTGGCCATGGACAGGCCGTCCGAGGGTACGGACATGCTGTCCGAGGGCGCGGACTAGCCACGGACGGTGGCTTTCGTGTGTTTCCTGGAGGTGTTTTTTGGCATACAATTTATGTGCATGTAGCATGATAAATTTCCAAGGTGACAGTAATTAAAATAATTCAATTTGAAGTCGAATTAGCCATGAAACTTAGCAAACAAGTTATTAGGCAGAAGCAAAATCAAATGTTAATTCAGAAGCTGTAAAAGGTCGGTTTGAACCCAAATTTTGAAGGAGGCTAATAAAGTCGTGGGGAGTAAGAAAAGTAAAATTTCCACTCTTTTACCTTCAAATTCAAGGTGATTCTTCACGTCGAGAATCTTTCGGTGCCTTGTTGGGGTCGGCTCCAGATTGAATTCGACCCAAGCTTCTGACCCCTTCTTCCTTGTGTTTTTAACCACATTTTGGTTCTGTATTGTTGGTGTTTTGGTGCTTGGAAGTTTGATGGGAGAAGAAAGAATGTGTTTTGGTGATTTCGGGGTGATTTCAGTAGAGTTTCGGTATCGATTTGAGGCTTGGAAGTGCAAGAACGTGGGGAGAATATTGAAGGCCGTGTTTTATGACTTTGGGAATGTTCCCCTCTGCCATAGGTTGTTTTTGGGAAGGTCGTTTATAGAAAGAGCATGGCCAAATCGATAGAACAAAAATTTTATCCAAAATCCTGATTTTGTGCTCTAAGAGAATCTGATTTTTTTAGAATGTGCTACAGGTCAATAAAAATTATGAAATTTTCAGCAAAGATAAAAGAAGGTTATTAAGAATTTTGAGAGTTGGAATCGGGTTATTTCAATAAATAATCGATTAGATAAAACTCTTGCAATATGGAACTTCCCATAATTCATAAATTAGAATTGGAAAATCAAAATTATGAAATTCCAACGGTGTTAGTCTGTAGAAATCATCCTTGATCTTGTGTTAACAATTCATGACATTTGAACTTGATATTGGTATCTTCCAATAGAGAGATAAAATTGCAAGAATGTTTGAATTTCTCTTTTAAAATTTGGGCTGAGGTTCCAAATAAAATAATTTCATCAAATATATGTAATCATGCTAACCATGTTACAATTTGAAAACCTTTTTTTATTTCTATTTCAAGGCTATTTCATGTGTTAATTAGCTTATAATATGAGTTAAAAGCTTAATTTCCTAAATAAATTTCATCTAGGAAATTAAGAAATGCCTTTCATAATGACTATGGTATTTAGAAGTGTTTGGAGATGGTGAACAATTCATATGAAAATAGAAAATCCTGAGAATGTCCTTGGAAAACCCCGTCTTGGTGTATTTTGACCGTTTTGCCCTTATCTTTGCATTTGTGCACTTGACTATCATTGACCATATTTACCATTTTCCACCCAGAATTATCTAAAATTACACTTAGACCCCAAATGTTCCTAATTTTAACATTTAACCCCCAAATATAATTTTATCTTCTAATTTTCTTTTTTTCCCAAACAAACCACTATACTCTTGGCTTATTTATTTTGTGCCCCTTATAAATTTATTTTCTTACAATATTATACATATCCCTTTAGCCATAACATTACTAACATATTATAAATGCTTTTAATCACTTAAATGTTACAAAAATAATTCCTTAAGGTTCCTAAATTCGTAATAATATTTCTACCCAGTTGTAAAGGTCTTTAAAATTCCTAAAGTGTCACATACACTTCTGATTTTTATACCAAAGCATATACTATATTATATAAGGCATATAAAAGCATAAAAATGCACAAAACACTTAAATCAAATAGCTCTTGCTAGTGGCCAGAATACAAACCCTTAATATCCAAAACAAAGCATTAAAACTAGGCTTAATTAAGCACTAAATCAAGCTAATCACATGCACACAACAATAGTCCCATGACAATCATAAACATTCATATAATTCATTTTAGAATTGTTTCTCTAACTCATATGTCATTAGCTCTTTAGTCAAAGTTCAGATATGTATTAATATAATATCTTAGGTATAAAAGAACCAATTTATATCCTATAGTCACGACACTTATATATATATGCCTAAACACTTAAAAACCTTATATTATGTCATAAGTAAGAGTATTAACCTTAGAAGATTAATATGTTGGTTTCCAACAGCTTAGAATCTTGGCCTATATTACCAAGATGAGGAAAATTCAGTTTAAGAACATAAACACGAGTATAACCCATGATTTAAGGATTTATGACTTAATGTAAGGTTACCCTTGTAATCACTTGTAAGGTGATACTTCAGTGGTTTTGGCGGATAAAAAGGTGCTAAATTATCCTTCATTTCATGTGTGAAAAGATGGATAAAGTTACCTTAAATAAGAGTAGCCAAATCGGCTGAAATGGAAAAAAGGTGAAGATGACTTTAAAGTGTCATTTATACCTTAAGCCTTGATAAGGACTTTCCTAGATCCTTATATGCCTACTGCCAAAATTTTGCCTTCAAGAATTCTTGACATCCTTGGTTGAAAGGGATTGATGGTTGGAAATACTCCTTAGGTGATTTGGAAGTGAAAGGTGGTGTTTTTAAGGTGTCTCGGTTTCTTGGTATTAATCTACCATGGATAAGCTTTGTGTTCTTGGTGTAATTTCTCAAGAACAAGGGACGAATATGGTGTTTAAGCTGATGAATGGGGATGGCAGATAGGAGAGAGGAGGGAGTAAAGTGAAGTGAGATAATTTGTTACTTAAGTGTATAGTAATTAATGATGAATTTTCCTTCCTTCATCTTATTATGTGAAAGCTGACACATTAGGTAGTGAGTAATCCCTCCCTTTTCTGCCTCTCTCAGATATTTTAGGGGGGCTCATTTGACCATTGACTAAGCAAAGAAGACTTAAGGCTTAATTTGGCACTATTTGAGGACTATTCATAATTAGTGCCCAATTTGTGTTTTTTTTTTCTATAAATTCTTTGAATTAGGCTTCCTAATGTGATACTAAATATTACATATGATGATTAAGGTGTATATAGGTCAATTAGCCACTTAAAACTCACTTCTAGGATAATTTTTCAAAAATGTGCTTTATGGAGTTTAAAAGAACAATTTATGTTTTAACTTGTTTTTAGCTTGATTTTATTTGGCAATTATTTTAACATGTTCTTTAGAATTTTATAAATGTCTAGGGATGCACTTTGGTCCGTAATCAAGGTTACACAAAGTTTTGGGCAAGTATTAGCACAAATTGTTATTATGGTGTATTTTTGTGTTTTCTATGGTTTAACTTGTTCACCAATGTTTCTAAGGCATTTTTAGCCTTATTATATCATAATTTTATATTTAATCACCTTATATAGGTTTGGGATATTTCAGTTTACCTGTTGTTATCTCTGTAAATCTAACAGATACATAGGAGCAACTTTTACAGGTACTCATGAAGAACAAGGAAGCGATTGGATGGTCGATTGCTAATATCAAGGGGATATTGAGCAAATTCTACACCCATCACATTCACTTAGAGGAAAATGGCAACCCGCTGGTTCAACCTTAGCGACGTTTGAACCCAAACATGAAAGAGGAGGTAATCAAGCTTCTGGATGCAAGTATTACCTATGCTATTTCTGATAGTGAATGGGTAAGTCCTACACAGGTAGTGCCCAAGAAAGGGGGATTTACTGTAGTTCCCAATGATAAAGGTGAATTAGTTCCTCAAAGAACTATCACAGGGCATAGAGTGTGTATTGATTATAGGAAGTTGAATGTTGCCACTAGAAAAAATCATTTTCCTCTTCCATTCATTGACCAAATGCTAGAGAGACTTTCAGGGCATAAGTACTATTGTTTCTTGGATGGATATTCTTGTCATTTTCAAATTCCTATTGATATAGAGGACCAGGAGAATACCACACTTTTGTGCCCTTATGGAACATATGCTTACCGACGCATGCCTTTTGGTTTAAGCAATGCTCCAGCTACCTTCCAGAGATGCATGACTGCTATATTTTTGATTATCTTAAGAAATGCATCGAGGTATTCATGGATGATTTTTCTGTTTTTGGACTAATGTTTGATTCTTGTTTGGAAAATTTAGATCATATTCAAGCTAGGTGTAGAGAAACTCATCTAGTTCTGAACTGGGAGAAGTGTCATTTCATGGTGCAAGAGGGCATTGTCTTGGGGCATAAGGTGTTAAGAAGGGGTATTGAGGTGGATAAAGCTGAAGTTGAAGTGATTGTAAAGTTTCCACAGCCATCCTCTGTGAAGGATGTCAGAAGTTTCCTTGGTCATGCAGGTTTCTTTAGACGGTTTATCAAAGACTTTTCAAAGATCTCTAAGCCGTTGTGTGATCTGTTAGTGAAGGATGCAAAGTTTGAGTTTACAAAGGAGTGTCTTGATGCATTCAATATAATCAAGGCAAAGTTGGTGACTGCACCTATTGTCATTGCTCCTGATTGGTCTTTACCCTTTGGAATCATATGTGATGTGAATGACTTTGCTATGGGAGCAGTTATGGGTCAAAGGCGCGAGAAGGTGCTGTAAGTTATCTACTACGCCAGCAAGACGCTTAATGAGGCCTAGAGAAACTATGCCACCACAAAGAAGGAGTTATTGGCCATTGTCTTTACTTGTGACAAGTTCTAGATATTACATCATTGGGAGAAAAGTCATAGTGCATACCGACCACTCTGCCTTGAGGTATCTATTCCAAAAAGCTTATGCTAAGCCCCGGTTGATCAGATGTAAATTACTTCTTCAGGAGTTTAATATTGAGGTGAAGGATAAACCCGGAGTGCAGAACGGAGTTGCTGATCATTTATCACAAATGCAGTGTCCTGATAATGGCATACCGATCAATGAATACTTCCTACATGAGCTGATGTATGCAGTTGGTTTTAAGGAGGAACCTTGGTATGCCGATACTGTGAATTTCCTTGCTAAGCAGATTTTACTTCCTGAGATGACTTATCAGTAGTGGAAGAAATTTTTTTACTATTAAGCATTACCGGTGGTGTGAGCCTCGATTTTTGAATCACTAGCCTATGTTGATTCAAGTTGAGTTGGATCAGGTCGGGTTCTAGGTTCGTTTATAACCTAAGATTAAAAACTATGTCATAAAACAATAATTACTAAGTCCTAATTTAGCTCACTGGAACCTAATTAGAGTCGCCACCTAATTTTAACCTAGATTAAATTAGGAAAGTAGAGTTCGGGTTCGGGGGCTTGGTATTCGACTTATTTAGGGTTCAATTACTTTTATTACCCCTCTAAATCGTTTTTCCTCTACTTAGTTTATTTTCGGCTTATTACCAGTCATTTTAACATAACTGAGCAAACTTCTAATTTTCTTTTATTTTTTAACATTTTTGACTGAAAAATAAAAGTAAAAATTGAAATTACCTAAACTAAGGTTTTGGAGGCAGAATTAAGTTGAATTTTGTTTAGGTCCGGAGCCACGGACCTAATGTCCAAGACCACGGACCCTAGTTAACCTAATTATGCAAAAATATCAAATTTACAAGAAATCAAATTTTGAAAGCGTCCGAGGCCACGGACAAGGTGTCCGAGGGCCCGGACATGAACTGTTAAAACCTAAAAAGTTTGAAAATTTAATTCACGCCTCTGTCCGAGGCTGCCCGTGGCCACGGATAGGCCCTCCGAGGGTACGGGCATGCGTCCGAGGGCACAGCCTAGCCACAGACGGTGGCTTTCGTGCGTTTCCCTGTGGTGTTGTGGCTAAAAATATGTGCGAGTAGCCTGAGAAATTTCCAAGGTGTTAGTAATCATAATATTTCAATTTGAACTCGAATTAAACATGAAACTCAGCAAACAAGTTATTGGGCATAAGTGAAACAAATGCTAATTCAGAAGCTGTAAAAGGTCGGTTTGAACCCAAATTTTGAAAGGAGGCTAATAAAGTTGTGGGGAGTCAGAAAAGTAAATCCCACCTGTTTTGCCTTCAAATTCAAGGTGATTCTTCACGTCGGGAATCTTTCGATGCCTCGTCAAGATCGGCTCCAGATTGAATTCGACCCAAGCTTCTAACCCCTTCTTCCTTGTGTTTTTAACCACATTTTTGGTTCTGTATTGTTGGTGTTTTGGTGCTTGGAAGTTCGATGGGAGAAGAAAGAATGTGTTTTTGGTGATTTAGGGGTGATTTCAGCTGAGTTTCGGTAACGATTTGAGGCTTGGAAGTGCAAGAACGTGAGGAAAAGATTGACGGCCATATTTTCTGACTTTGGGAATGTTCTCCTCAGCCATAGATCGTTTTCGGGAAGGTCTTTTATAGAAAGAGCATGGCCAAATTGATAGAACAAAATTTTTATCTAAAATCCTGATTTTGTGCTCTAAGAGAATATGATTTTTTAGAATGTGCTACAGATCGATAAAAATTCCAAAACTTTCACCAAAGACAAAACCCGGTTTTAAGAATTGTGAAAGTTGGAATCGGGTTATTTCGATAAATAACCGATTAGATAAAATCTTGCAATATGGAACCACCCATAATTCATAACTTACTATAGGAAAATCAAAATTATGAAATTCCAACGGTGTTAGTCTCTAAAAATCCTCCTCTATCTTGTGTTAAAATGTCATGACATTTGAGCTTGATATTGGTATCTTTCAAAGGAGAGAGTAAATTGCAAGAATGTTTGAATTTCTCTTTTAAATTTTATGCCGAGGTTCCAAATAAAATAATTTCAGGTTCATGACTGTATGTAATCATGCTAACCATGTGACAATTTTATTTTAATTTTTGAATACCTTTTTTTATTTCTATTTCGAGGCTATTTCATGTGTTAATTAGCTTATAATATAAATTAATAGCTAAATTTCCTAAATAAATATCATCTAGGAAATTAAGCAATGACCTTTCATAATGACTATGGTATTTGGAAGTGTTTGGAGATAGTGAACAAGTCATATGAAAGTAGAAAATCTCGAGAATGTCCTTGGAAAACCCCGCCTTGGTGTATTTTGACCGTTTTGCCCTTGTCTTTGCATTTGTGCGTTTGAGCTTTTTCTGATGGTCAAAGTTTTAGGTATAACAGATTGCCCCCCATCAACTAGGCTTTGTAATGGAAATGAAAAGGCTAGCTGATACTTGAGTGACACCCAAATTTTTTGCCCAATCTTAGGAATGAACTCCCCGTCTTGGATTTCTGCTGAATGTCTGTTGATGGTGCTGAGCTATTCTTAGGCTCTAGCTACCTAAAAGTGAAGTCTAGATGTGTTGGGCTATTATGAGGTGCCAACTACCTAAAATGTGAAAGGTGGACTAAACTAAGAATGAATTAAACTATACCGAGCATCTAAAATGGCCTAAGTCCAAGGTAGGGCTTATGCGTGCCTGGATGTTTTCGTAGTGGTAGGACTTATGTATGCCTAAGTGAATGAATGTAAAGTAGGACTTATGGGTGCCTATGGTTGCTTTTGTGATGGTAGGGCTCATGTGTGCCTAAGTGGAATGGTAGGAAATTAGGCTCACGATGAGCCTAAGGTTGAGCTCTTCTACTCGGGTGAGAATCTGTATCTCTGAAGAATCGAATCTTTGGGTTTAAATCTATATCTCTAAAGAATCTGTATCTTTGGATGAGAATCTGTATCTATAAAGAATATGTATCTCTAAAGAATCTGTATTTTCGCCTGAGAATCTATATATCTGAAGAATCTATATCTTCGGCTGAGAATCTGTATCTCTGAAGAATCTGTATCTTCGGCGGAGAATCTATTTCTCTGAAGAATCTGTATCTTCGGCGGAGAATCTGTATCTCTGAAGAATTGGTATCTTCGGTTGAGAATCTATATCTCTAAAGAATCTGTATCTTAGGCTGAGAATCTATGTCTTTGAAGAACATGTAACTTCGGCTGAGAATCTATATCTCTGAAGAATCCGTATCTTCGACTGAGAATCTGTATCTCTAGAGAATCTGTATCTTCGACTGAGAATCTGTATCTCTGAAGAATCTGTATCTTCGGGTTTATGACAAGGGGTCTCGTATTGAAAGATGAATTGAAATGATTCATGCCAATGATTGTGATGAAAATTGACGGTGGAAAAAGCCAAATGTGACTATGATCTAAGTGCTAGTACGGATCAAAATTTGTCCAAGGCATGAAATTTTATAATGTGCCAAATGTGGCAATGATAAGGTGGTGTAGAGAGTGTAAAATGAAATTGAAGTGCTTGTACTGGTCAATAATTGTCCAATGCAAGAAATTGTCGAAAATGTGTCAAACGCTGCAATGTTTGATAACAATTTCACTGAAAAAGGAAAGTTAAATTATCACTTCCTGACTAAGAACTTTATATCTACGATTTGTTTCTTAGGAGATGAACATACCGCTGGTGGGGGTGTGTGTTTTGTTACAGGAATTTGAGACATTTTGATTGGTGGCCGTGGCTTATGACGAGCCTGAGAGTGTTTGTGTATAGGTTAGGGCTTATGTACGCCTGTGTGATATGATGTGAAGGTAAGGGCTTTTGTAGGCCTATGTGGTGGTGCTTCAAGCTATTATCATTAACACTTGCCCCAGTATTTTTCCTTAAGGCAAACTGTGCTAGAGTTCATGGCAGTCGATCTGAACGATCGATTGCCCCCAGTATTTTCTTTGATTAAACATGCAACAAGTCTCGCCCTCACGGGATCAAGACTTATGTTTTGATATGGTGCTTGCTAACCTACACTCAGTGTTTTGGTGTTTGCACTTGTTTCCTGCTTACGGTCATAACTTCTAGACCATTGAACTTGATATTTGTTAGATTTATGAGTTCGATCTGTTACTTTCACATGATTAGATACACAACTACAAGTCGGAAGTCTTTAAAGCTTATAACGTGGCCATGGGGTGTGATGCAAGACAACGGGACCATGGAGGGATATTTGAGGTCTGTGGAGCTAAAAGGGGTGACAAAAGCTGCAACTTGCATCTTCCCTCTGATTTGTCTTCCTTGTCTTGAAGTCGTATGGCTGATTTGAGTTTACATTGTTTTTGAGCTTTGGACTTGGAACTTTTGAAGTCGTCCTTTACACCATTTCTCTTCTTTTTGTCATTCAGATTTCTTCGAGGCACTTCGGGTTTGCCTTTTTGTTTTATCCTTTTTTATTACAACTTCGGCGTTCTTGTGTCTCCCAGTTTTGAGCTTTGAGAGTTGTTTTGATTTGAGCTCTTTGGATCCTGTGTCACTCTGGGACCATTTGTGGATCGCTTTGTCATGCTGATAGCAGCGTTGCTTCTTTGGAATGATGAAAATGTTATCTGAGAGTTTGGCTCCTTGCTTCTTTTGGTTACCAGGTTGGATATTCATCATTGGCTGGGTTATTTTGTGGAGTTCATAATATCGAAAAGGGATATACGAAAGGCTCAGCGGGGGTGCCTAGGGTTTAACGTCAAGGTTCACAAGCTTTTGGCTATGTGGTGCTATACCTAGGTGCTTCATCATTCCTAGTAGTTGTGTATCTGTTCCTTGTTATTTTTCATAGGTCTAAGTGTAAATCTACAAATTATCTCCTTCGATCAGAGTTATGCCGTTTACCTTACCTTTGAATGTGGTCTCACCTGAGTTATGTAAGAATGACACGCTCATTCGCTCGTGGTTTTTCCACTCAAGACACTCTCGTGAATTCTCACTTGAATATTTGTTCACACGTTTAAATGAAAGATTAAAGATGACAAACCTAAACTTATATTGCCCTTAGTATTGACTTGGGGTTTATGACAACAATTTGACGTGTGTGCACTTGGAAACGCCTTGTGGGTTGTTTGGAAGTTTTGGGGTGAGTAGTGGTGTTTGGCTGGACATGTTCATCCTTTTAGGTACAAAAGGCAAGCCGTTTTGTTCAATTGCTGGAAAGTGACCGTTTCATGAACGTTAGTTTTGAGTGAGGTTTGCTGATGAGCAAGATGACTTAGTTGAAGGTGCAAGGTGAACGAACACATTTTTTTATTATCATCTTCTTGATTACAAACAAAAATGCCAAAAGATTGAGATTTGAAAATCTAAACTTCATTGAAATAAAAATGTGATAAACTTCTTAAAAAAAGTAAACAAAACACTACTAGACATTTGCCTACTCAACAAACTGGAGTCCTTGCCCGATAAGGTCCTCAATCTTATGCTTCAACGCTCTACAGTCGTCAGTACTATGCCCTGGTAATTGATGAACTGATGGTGATGTTCCTCTGCTTGGGTGATCCAAGGACAAGGCATGAGAGATTGTAGTAAGTCTAGCTCTTGTAGCTTCACGAGTGCTTGACTGAGAGGCCGGCCAATGTCGGTAAACTGTCTCGGTGCAGAGAACCTCTTGGATCGGGATGAGGCCTTGATGCACTCCTTTGCAGCACTGGGTTTCTGTATGGCTCTCACTTGGTATGAAACTTGAGCTGCTTTGGCTGGTCCTGACTTAAAGGTCTCAATACCCACCCCTGGGCTTTAGGTTGTCCCAGCTTCAGCTCGCCTTTATGAATCTTTTCTTCCATGAATCTCACCTGTCTCATCAGCATGTCGAAATTAGGGAAGTATGTGCAACTCCGCTTATTGTTGTATTTCTTCTACATATTGTCCACAATCATTTGAATTTGTTCTTGCTCATCCATTTTTGTACGCATAGCAGCAGCCTTCATCCTCCACCGTTTGATGAAGTTGGACATTGATTCACCGTCTCTCTACCGAGTGCTAACAAGGTCGGACCTGGTGACTTTGAGATTCTTAGCATACTCGAAATGGTGCAAGAAAGTCTCACAAACCTCCTCATAGGTTTTGGTGTTCATCCTCTGAGTCAAGTACCAATGTTGAGGTATTTGATCGAGGTAACGGGCAAAAACCTTGGCCTTCTACATGTCATTCAATCTGAGGATGGACATCTCCCTATCGAACATCGCCAGATGGACCTGCGGGTCTGAAGAACCCTTGTATAGAGCAAGTGTTGACAACTTCAACTTTAGAGGGAGATCAACCTCGGGGTACGACGCCATAGAAGAGTAATCGAAACCAGCTGTCTTGCTAGTATTTTCCATGCGCTCGTTCCTCTTCAGAGCCTTCTTGAGTTCGACCGTTAGTTGCTGGTCTGAGGCGGCTTCCCCTACTAACCTTTGCACATGCTGGACCTCAACAGAGTTAACTTTGATGTAGCCGTGCTCGTTCCCGGAGTCGGCAATCTTCCCAGGAATGTTTTCCTAATGACCAACCTCAAGGGAATTGATTTTGCTTTTTAGTTCTTGGATGATGGTGACATACTTAGCCTCCATGTCATTAGTGGTGGACCTATGCTTCTGTTCCATGGCATCAAAGGCGGACATTTACTTTTGTTCTAACGCCGCAAACTAGGCCTCCATGCTGATCAGGTTTCCTGCCCCTACCATACTTGGGATTCGGGCTTATCTGTTTCCAAAGTGCCATCTATTTGAAAACAAAGGAGGACTGAGCTAATATTCTGGGCCGCGAAGAAGTTCTAGGTTAAAACTTGTTTGGGCTGCAAGAAAAGCACATGAGCTGGTAGACACTAAGGCTTGAAATGAGTAGCAAGAGAGGCACATGTGCCGGAATGATTCATGAGCTGTGAACTAGCGCCTAGGCCAAAATGTTTGAAAAATGTGCCTCTTGGGCCGGAATGTTCTGAAAATTGGGCACTTGGGCCAAAATGTGTTTGGGCTAGAAGTAAGGCGCATGGGCCGAAATGATTTCTAATTGGGCACTTGGTGTAGAATGTGTTTGGGCTAGATACAAATTGGAATTTGGGCCGAGTAATTCTGATTGGGCCTAAAAGATGATGCCTATGTCTAGGATTTTGGGCCAAAACCCGAGTGAAAAGTCTTCCTAGACTAGAACGGGCCTTGAAATGGAAAGACCTGATGAATTTTCATGGATTGCTTTAGGTGGATTTGTTTTTCGTGGGCCTAGAACTAAATTGATAATTCAAATTGGGCCGAAAGAGAGAAATCACCCAAGTCTAAACTTTGGGCCGAAGCCCAAATGACTCACGTATTAAACCAAATAGGGCCTGGGGCCGCAAACAATAAAACCGAAAATTCGGGTTAAGCTGAGTTGATGTAGAAAAAGTTCCTATCAATTTCTAGGTTGGGTATTGGGCCGATCATAAAAGCAAAAAAGGCCCACACAAATTCAACATGTCCTCACTTGACGCTTTAATGAACTTGGGTATGGATCAATCCGGAGTAGTGCTTGGGGCGTGGGCCCAGGTCACCGTAAAGGAATAAGGTTTGCGCGTTATTCTCGTTGGGCTTCTTGACTCTTTTCACATCACCTGAAGGTGTGTGTCTACAGTCAGGTCTTTGAATGACCAAACAAGGCCAGGTAAGAGCATTGCCAAGAAAATGCTAGGGGCTAAGCCCAGGTAATAGGGGGATATGGTTAAACGACGTCCTCCTATTTTCCCCCACTTATTAACATCATCTAAAAAGGAGTGAGTCCTTGATAGGTTACCCTAAAGCGGGTCCCAGGGTGAAATCGGCTTGCGTGGACCCTCGCTCTCATGATGCAAAAGTACAAGAAATAAAATTGCGCACAAAAGTAAACAAAACAACGTAATAAAAGCCGTAAGCAAACAATTTTTGAGTTAAACCCTCTTTCTTAAAATTAAACAAGTTAATACTAAGAGTTCGTCCCCAGCAGAGTCGCCATTCTTTGAGCCTCGATTTTTGAACCACTATCCTATGTTGATTCAAGTTGATTAGGATCTGGTCGGGTTCTAGGCCGCTTATAACCTAAGATTAATAACTATGTCATAAAACAATAATTACTAAGTCCTAAGTTAGCTCACTGGAACCTAATTAGAGTCACCACCTAATTTTAACCTAGATTAAATTAGGAAAGGAGAGTTCGGGTTCCGGGCTTGGTATTCGACTTATTTAGGGTCCAATTACTTTTATTACCCCTCGAAGTCATTTTCCTCTACTTAGTTTATTTACGGCTTATTACCAGTCATTTTAACATAAGTGCGCAAACTTTTGATTTCTTTTATTTTAACAGAAAACCAAAGTGAAAATTGGAATTACCTAAACTAAGGTTTGGGAGGCAAAGTTAAGTCGAATTTTGTTTCCGTCCGTGGCCACGGACCTAATGTCCGAGGGCCCGAACATGAACTGTTAAAACCTAAAAAATTTGAAAATTTAATTCCCTTCGCCGTCCGAGGCTGTCCGTGGCCACAGACAGGCCGTCCGAGGGCGCAGACTAGCCACGGACGGTGGCTTTCGTGTGTTTCCCGGCGGTGTTTTTGTCTAAAACATTATGTGCGCGTAGCCTGATAAATTCCAAGGTGTTAGTAATCAGAATATTTCAATTTGAAGTCAAATTAAACACGAAACTTAGAAAACAAGTTTTGGGCAGAAGCGAAAACAAATGTTAATTCAAAAGCTGTAAAAGGTCGGTTTGAACCCAAAGTTTGAAAGGGGGCTAATGAAATAGTTGGGAGTCAGAAAAATAAAATTCCCACCTGTTTTACCTTCGAATTCAAGGTGATTCTTCACGTCGGAAATCTTATGGTGCCTCGTCAGGATCGGCTCCGGATTGAATTCGACCCAAGCTTTTGATCCCTTCTTCCTTGTGTTTTTAACCATGTTTTGGTTCTGTATAGTTGGTGTTTTGGTGCTTGGAAATTCGATTGGAGAAGAAAGAATGTGTTTTTGGTGATTTCGGGGTGATTTCAGCAGAGTTTCGATATAGATTTGAGGCTTGGAAGTGCAAGAATGTGGGGAGAAGATTGATGGCCGTGTTTTCTGACTTTGGGAATATTCTCCTCTATGATAGGTTTATGGGAAGGTATTTTATTGAAAGAGCATGGCCAAATTGATAGAACAAATTTTTTATCCCAAACCCTGATTTATGCTCTAAGAGAATCTAATTTTTTAGAATATGGCATAGGTCGATAAAAATTCTGAAATTTTCAGAAAAGATAAAAGACGGTTTTTAGGAATTTTGAGAGTTCGAATCGGGTTATTTCGACAAATAACTGATTAGATAAAAATCCTGTAATCTGGAACATCCCATAATTCATAACTTACAATTGGAAAATCAAAATTACGAAATTCAAACGGTGTTAGTCTCTAAAACTCATCCTCTATCTTATGTTTAAATTTCATGACATTTGAATTTCTCATTTAAATTTTGGGCTGAGGTTGCAAATAAAATAATTTCAGGTTCATGAGTGTATGTAATCATGATAACCATGTGACAATTTTATTTTAATTTTTGGAAACCTTTTTATTTCTATTTCAAGGTTATTTCATGTGTTAAGTAGCTTATAATATGAATTAAAAACAAAATTCCTAAATGAATATCATCTAGGAAATTAAGAAATTCTTTTCATAATGACTATGGTATTTGGAAGTGTTTGGAGAGTGAACAAGTCATATGAAAATAGAAAATTCCGAGAATGTCTTCGGAAAACCCCACCTTGGTGTATTTTGGTCGTCTTCCCCTTGTCTTTACATTTGTGTGCTTGGGCCCTTTCCTAAGGGTCAAAATTTTGGGTATAACATGTGGGATGATCCGGTTTTGTTCAAGATTTGTGGTGATGGGATTATTCGTTGGTGTGTCCCGAAGACTGCGTGAAATCCTTGTCCATTGCCATTCAAGAGAAGCTGGAGGACATTTTGGGCCAGCCGAGACAGCTGCTAAGGTTTTGGAGGCCGGTTTCTTTTGGAAGATGCCGCATAAGTGCCATAGTCTACATGTGACAGTAGGTAACCTTTCGTGTAAGCATGAGATGCCTTTGAATTTCATCGTGGAGGTTGATGCATATGGTTTATAGGGAATGGATTTCATGGGGCCGTTTCCTTCTTCACATTTGAATCTTTACATCTTGGTAGCTGTGGATTATGTGACTAAGTGGACTGAAGCAGTGGCTACACCAACCAATGATGTAAAGGTTATGCTCCGGTTTTTGAAGAGGAACATCTTCTCCAGGTTTGGTGTCCCCCAGGAAATCATAACTGATGGAGGGTCTCACTTCTGTAACAAACAATTTGAGACTTTGTTGCAGAAGTACGGAGTGATACATAAGGTATCTCTACCTTATCATCCACAGACCAATGGACAAGCTAAAGTTACTACAGAGAGATTAAGTTGATTCTACAAAAATCTGTTAGTTCATCCCATATTGGTCTATGAAGTTGGATGATGCGTTGTGGGTATACCAGACAGCTTAAAAGACCCTTTGGGAATATCTCCATAGAAGTTTGTTTTTGGAAAGGCTTATCATCTTCCGGTAGAGTTGGAACATAAATATTTTGGGCACTTAAGGTACTGAATTGTGATCCTCAAAAGGCTAGTGTGAAAAGAAAATTGCAGCTCTATGAGCTAGATGAATTCTGAGAAGAGGCCTGTGAGAATGCCAAGATTTATAAGGAACAAACTAAGGGATGACATGACAAATTTCTTGTGAAACTTGAGTTTTAGATTGGTGACCGAGTGCTGATGTTCAATTCCAGGCTGAAATTATTCCCATGAAAGCTGAAGTCTCATTAGTCAGGCCCATTCACAGTTATGAATGTTTCACCTTATGAAGTTATTGGTGTAGTCAACGAGAAAGGGGAAACATTCAAGATTAATGGATGTCAGCTGAAGTTGTATCAAGGGAGTGATGTTAATATGGTTTAATCAACACTTTGGCTCCAGGAACCCGATTCGTCAAACTGACAAACCAAGGTCTAGCTAAAGACCGTAAAGAGGGTGGCTGACTGGGAGGCAACCCAGTTTTGTAAGTTTTTCATTTTCTGTTTTCGTTTCTCGTAAGTTTTTATTTTTTTCCATTTTTGTTACTGGACTTATATGTTTGGTAGATGTGTTTTCTTTAGTATTTCACTATTTTGAAGGTTGATTCAGAGGTTTGGAAGGACATCAGTTGAAAATTTTAAAGTCCTGGCCACTTTTAGGGTGGTTTAGGTTTGTGTACTTGTTTGTAAACCCGGACCAAGAGTCTGGCGAAGCTATTGCAATGTTTTTGATGTGGTATGGGTTTATGTACCGGTTTACGAACCCGGACCACCATATAGGAAAGTTTTTGTCGTATTTCAGGGGTGGTCCGGGTTTGTGTACTTGTTTACAAATCCAGACCAAATTGCAAAAACTCTACTGGCTTATTTTCAATGTGGTCCAGGTTTACATACTTGTTTGCAAACCTGGACCAGTGAATTTACAGAAATAACCTCTCGCTCGCCTGAATCCCTAATTACCTAAATTCCTTTCTTCAACCTCCAGCTGCACCGATATCTCCCACACCTGCCAATTCCCTTGCCCTTCATCTGCACACCACTAACCCAGCGACCACCTTCATTCGCCCAACCTCACCACCTTCAACATTTACCGCTCAGCCTACGTCCACCCCGACCTAAATCTTTGCCTAACTCCCGCTCCTCGTTCCCCTCTCGACCACCACCTTCTGCCTTTATATTCACACCACCTCCCTCCTTGTATGTTCCTGACCACAACCATCACTTCCCGACCTCGCGCCCTACTCTCTTTTTTGTTTCCATTGACTCCCAACCCCAGCCCCAATTTTCTGTTCGTACCACCTACCATAAATTCCAGTTATAAACAGCTTCTACAGAACACACCCACATCCTGTTCCACAATATTTCACCAAACAAAGCCCTAATTTCTTTTAGATATCTCAGTTGCATTAATCATTTGTGCAGAAGATGGCCCCGAAACGAGCTCATTGATTGACCACCACAACATCCACTCTCTATAGCTCCCGCACCCACTCAACCATTACAGTACCAGGAGACCGATAGATCCATTTTTTCAGTGATTTTACGTTTGACTGGTACAACGTTAAGGACCGGAAGATTATTCTAGAGAGGTCAGTATCTACTGATTTGATTACTGAAATTGGGTTGGATACTATATTTGGCTCAAAGGGTTTGGGTAATCTGCTAAATCGTAGCAGAGGTTTGTTTTTATCCGAGGCTGGTTAAATTGTTTTATGCAAATGCTGAGAGAGATGATGAGAGTCGGTTATACACTCTAAGGTCAAAGGGAAAACCTTTTTTTTGGAGCATTCACTATTGCTGAATATTTGGAGTGCAGATTTTATATCCCGTGATTTGGGAGAGGCTGTAAATAATTGGGGAAATAATATCAAGAGGGCGAAGGAGTATTATATATGTTTAGTTGTTAATAACCCTGAGGTGCATAACCGTCAAAGATGGTTTACAAGGGATAAGCAGGTGGTGACGGGGGACAAGCTACAGACCCCGCTTGAACGCCTGATTTTGGCTGTCTTGATGCATAATGTCCGTCCTCGAGAGTGTTGACCTTAATTCGATGGACTGTTTCTTTTTGCACCATCTCTTGGACGATGAGTTTTCTAGCGCTGCCTGTCCCATATTTATGCCTGGGGTGGTCTATAGGCATATTCTCGGGATTATGGATGTCGACAGCACCCCCTCTCTCGCCTTTTTGAGCTTTCTACAAACCCTTTTTGAGAAGGCGAGAGTTGATTTCAGTGATGAGCAGCCATAGTACCCTGTCTCCCTTAGACATGTCAGCTATGCATCATTTCTAGTGGGAGAAGATTGCGGAGAGATGGATCAAGCGCCGACGTGCCTGACTGGGAGAGAGAGCTGTAACGCCCCTATTTAACGAAAATGCAGCGGAAATAAAATACTAAGGCGATTACAAATCATCGGGTTCCAAACACCCGGCACCAAACCTCACCAATTTTTACCTAGAACAATACAATGCTACGGTCTGAACTCGAGAAAACATAACATAAACCTGACAATAGAAAAATACGCCAACGCTCCACAAATCCTAATTCCCATCCCAATCACTCATACTCTTCGTGGCCACCTGTATAACAACTCATACCTGCAAGATAAAACCAAGCAGCCCACCCCGGGAGGGGTGAGTCAGTTCCCTGGAATGGAACTGATACAATCCTCATAACAGAAATTAAAACATAATCTTTAAACAATATAGTAACTTGGAAAGAAACTCTTAAAAACAAACAGAGGAACAAGGCACTTCGAAATCACCAAGTTAAAGTAACAAGCAAAGAATAGAGATAGTCAACAGAAAAGATAAAGTTAGTCAATTAAAACCACACTAGGAGTTAGTGAACATCCTATGCTTAAGTTAGATTAAGTTCCAGTTAAGAGTAGAAAGACCCAAATATTCACAAGGACTAGGAGAGAAAGGAAGAAATCCAAGAACCAACAACTCAAGAGTGGAATGAAACCAATTGGAAGAGATGGCTCCGCTGGCAATTACATCCTTTTTGGGACAGGGGATATACAGCCCCTCACTGTTAACTACGTCCGATAGGACAGGGGATATACAACCCCTAGCTGTTTACAATGTCCGATTGGACATGGGATAACAACCCCTCGCAGTTCACCGGTGAAGATGTGCGCACATCACAACAAAGACTCAGCTCATGGTTGAACAATATCCAGAGTCAACAGAAGAATTTACCAAGATTGATATTTTCCCATATTCCCCCTAGAATAATAACTGCACAAGTGTAATTCCAAAACACTCAGTCGTACAGAGTGCAGAGGCAGAAACCCTCAACAGTTAATATCTAGTGAGACAACCAGATAAGAGGAACCAATGATCATGTGAGTTGTACATTTAAGGCTCAGTTAGTCACATCAAGTTGAGTTAGTCACACACAGTTTCCTTTGAAACCCATTCAGGCTCAGTTAGCGTTTCTCAATCATTCCATAAAGTTCGTTACCAAAAGTATCAGAGTACGAGAAATCGTACTTGGTATATGTAGAAGCAGTAACCAAACTTGAAAATGCGAACTACTTCCACTATTCAAATATAATTAAAGTATTCCAAGCATTGATTAGTCAAGGCACTATAATGCTACACATCTTTCATTCTTACCAGTCTACAGTTTTGGTTTACAGTTACTCTCTCCTAAGGATCTGGCTAGATCTCGTAATTAAATCTTTAATGCACATTTTAACTTGTTCCATTTACCCACTCCTGAATATAGGTTAGCTTATTTAAACTCTTTATCTACACTTGGCTAACTTATTTTAACACCTATTTAAGGTTTAGGATATGTATTTCCCCCTAATAGTCCATCTAGATGTCACATTAACAATTAATATTTTTAATTGTCACGTATGAGTTAGGTTTATCCTAATTTTTCCCTCTTATTATGTTTCCCATAAGGTATGTTACTTATTTTATTTACTTCTAATGTATTATATATATACACTTATATTTCCTTAGGATTTATCCAAACATTCTTTAAGAAATTCTTATTGTATTTAATTATATTTAATATCTTTTAGACATAACCACAACTGATATATGGTTTATAAAATAAAGTATTTTTCCTAGTTTTAATTAAGCATATTAACCTCCATAAATATAAAATGTAGTTTAGTTTAATTCCTTGATTCAACATAAGTTTCTATTTTATTTCTCTCATATAAGAATATATATATATATACGTAACAATTTTTACTTTCACTTAAAGTTAATACCCAAATATTTATCAACATTCTGCTATTAGATGTTGACTTAGTCTTCTCATATTTTTCCCAACCTAAAAAGTTTATTAACAGACTATACTTTAATTTTTGTTACATTAAAAACCTTATATTATAAGATAACTTATGAAAAAACCTTAGCATTACAATTTTTAAACCTATTTCCCTTTGTCCAAAAATTCCCCAATTAAGTATATAGTAACTATAACATTTTAGGCATATTATAAAATTTTTTTCATAAAAATATCTTTTTAAATTATCCAAATAATTCCATAATACTCGTAACTTGCAAAATCATAACTTACGTTTAAAAACTCAAAACACATATTAATTTACATCAAAATAAACTAGATTTTATAAGGAATCTATGGTTAAAATTTCAAGTCAAAATACATTCGGGAAGACCATTAAATAATATATCAAGTTAGGACTTTATTCTGGAAAACATATTAATTATTATAACTTAAACCCCCACGATCTAATCTCGGCCGTCCATTCTATTAACCTCAATCGGACGGCCTACAGCTCGCGAGTTCTTCAGAAATTTCCAATTCGCACCCGAGTACTAATCCGACGATATCTCACAATCTACAGAACAAAATTCAACGATTCTTGTTCCTATCGATTCGAAATCAAATTCCGGTTCTAATGGTACCGATTTCCCCAATTATCATGCAGAATTGAAGATTTTTGAATCTGGGTTCGAAGTTAGGGTTTATGTTTCGGTTTCGATTCGAATTATACAAATTCCCCTATTGTAATTCGTAATTGACTAAATTGGCATGTGGGTTTCACCGGTAATGAAGTTACGATCGGCATCAACGGAGCAATTTGATCAGAAACTTACCGGAATTGCATTAACGGGGAGAATCAAATCGGAAATTCCGGAAACTTGTTATTTTATGTGCAGTTCGGGTATGCCTCTTCTTGAATCAACTCGCGCCAACTGAGAGGGATTTGATTCTTGGAACCTATCAGAATCCAAACTAGACATGTAACTCTAGATGTTAGTGGAAGAATCATTGAATTTGATGAACTAGGGAGAAAGTTACAGATCTCACAAGATCTGTGTTTACCTAGTTGGTTTCGGAATAAACTGGGCACAAATACCACCGTGATCGAGTAGGCAACTTTAGCCAGCTTTATCTCCCACACCAGTGCGAATCAGCCTTGGCCATTAACATGAAAGTTGTAGAGGGATTAGAGATCTTCAAACAAGCTGAAGAACATGAAATTTGGATGAGAAACGAAGCGTTATGGTGAGATGAAGTTTACCTGATTTCAGGAAAAACTGGAATTCTGGGTTACGAATTCGCAAGGAGGCAACTTTGGATCAACTTTCCGATCATTATAGAAGGATTTAGATGATGTGTGAGTGATGGTTGGAAAGAGGAAAGATAGGAGAATCGAATGAAACAAACGACATACCAAATGGTGGAGTAGAGAAAGAGATATAGGTGTCTAAAGATCGACCCATGACATGCCAAAACTGAAGGAAACTTAATCGATTAGCTAACTCTGGTGCTGACTGGGCGCGACTCGTGTGTGAGCCTCGATTTTAAACCCTACCCTATGTAGATTAACTTGATTGGGATCTAATCGGGTTTTAGGTTCACTTATAGCCTAAGATTAATAACTATGTCATACAACATAATTATTAAAACCTAAACTAGCTCACTGGAACCTATTATGGAGTCGCTACCTAAGTTTTAACCTAGATCAAATTAGGAAAGGAGAGTGTCGGGTTCGGGGGGGGGCTTTGATATTCGACTTAATTAGGGTTCAATTACTTTCATTACCCTTCCTAGGTCGTTTTCCTATACTTGTTTATTACGGCTTATTACGAGTCGTTTTAACCTAAGTGCGCGAGCTTCTGTTTTTTTGTGTTTTTTAGCATTTTTGACAGAAAATTAAAGTGGAAATTAAAATTACCTAAACTAGGGTTTCGGAGGCAGAATAGGGCAAATTTTGTTTCCGTCCGTAGCCACGGACCTAATGTCCGAAACCACGGACCCTAGTTAACCTAAATATACCGAAGAGTCGAAATTAAAGAAAAACAAAAAATTTGCAAAGTCCGGGGCCACGGACAGGCTGTCCGTCGGCCCGGACATCATTAGAAAAATATAATTTTGAATTTTTAAAATCCCGCCGCCGTCCGTGGGTGTCCGTGGCCACGGACAACCCGTCCGTGGTCCCGGACCACAGGTCCGAGGTCACGGACCACCCACGGACAGGGGTTTTCCGAGGGTTCCCGAGGGTGTTTTGAGCTCAGATTTTATGGGTATGTAGCCTGAAAGATTTACAAGGCGTTAGTGATTGAAAGTGTTCAATTTGAATTCGAATTAAGCATGAAGCTTAGTAAACAAGTTATTGGACAGAAGCTTAAACAAACAGCAATACAGAAGCGTAGAGGGGTTAGTTTGAGCCCAAATTTTGAGGCGAGGCAGATAATACCGTAGAGAATTAGGGAAGTGGGGTTTCTACCTGTTTTACCTCCGGATTCACAACGATTCTTCACACCGAGATTCGTCGGGTGCTTCGTTGATGGCAGACTGAAAGGATTTCGAACCAAGCTTCTGGTTGTTGGTTGTTTTGCTGTTCTTCACGTTTTGGTAGTGTTTTTGTGGGGTCTTGATGATTGTTGGTGCTTTGGGGATTGGAAAACGTGTTTAGATAGTGATTTCGGGGGATTTTCGGTATGATTTGGGTGGCCGGGTGTTGGAAAACGTGAGAGAGAGAGGAGGCTGCCTTTTCTGACTCTCTAGGGTTCTTGAGCATATGAGGTTCTCATTTATCCAAAAACCTATCCTTTATATAGACTTTCTTAAAGATAAAGAAAATCTAGTAAAAGTAAGATTTTTGATATTTCAACTAAGTGACTTCGCAAAGGAATTTTGATATGAAATTTTAACCACGTGTCAAGGATGGGAATTATGAATTTTCTGAAGTGGAATCGGATTTTTTAAATGTTGGAATATTTTTAAATTGAATTTCTTGTCAGATTCAGTCAGAAATTGCTAGAAAATTATTGGTAATTCGAAAAATCAAATTTCAACGCCATAATGCTTAGAATGTCATCCTCTACCATGGGCTAAAATATCAAAGCATTTCAAGCTGATTTGAGCATCTTTGGAGGAGAGAGAAAGCTTATAGGAGGTCTCGGGAGCCTTAAAAATTACGAAAACGCCCCTGACAATGACGAAACTGCTCCTCATGCCCTGGAACGCCCGATCGAGCCGGAATCCCTCATTACCCGATTAAATGTCCCTCATGACACCAAAACCTTGCAGACCCTAACCAGGGGGGGTCAAAATTTTGGGTATAACAGATTGCCCCCCGTCAACTGGACTTTGTAATGGATGTGAAAAGTCTGGTTGATGCTTGAGTGATACCACAAAATTTCAAATGTTTCCAAGACTCTGCATGCCATCGAAAACTGATAAATTGTGTCGAGCTATTCTAAGGCGCTGACTACCTATAATGATGATATGGTGTCAAACTATCCTAAGGCGTTGACTACCTATCAGTAAAGTGAAATGAAGTAATGTCAAGCGATTCTAAGGCGTTGACAACCAAAATGGGAAATGAGATAATGTCAAGTGATTCTAAGGTGTTGACCACCTATAATAAATGAAACAATGCCATGTCAAGCGATTCTAAGGCGTTGACTACCTATAATAAAAGAAATGATGCAATGTCAAGCGATTCTAAGGCGTTGACTACCTAAGATGTGAAGGCTGGATGGTATGCAAATGCAAGAATGCTGAAATGCTAAGGATGCTAATGATGCTGATGCTGATGATAATGCTGATGATGTTGATGATGCTGATGATGTTGATGATGCTCGGATGCAGCTGGGGACCGAAACCCGTACCAATGCTCCTGGCTGGACCCAATGTGGACTTATTGCCAGCCCCCCAAGCCGGTGTGCAGGGATAACTCTTGGTAAAAACCTCGGGGACTTATTGCATTTGCCCACCATTCGTTGATCCCGAAAATAAGTGACATCGCAAAAGGAGGATTTATTGCCATCACCTCGCCAACTTTTCTGTCGCCAGGTCTTGTACGCGCCTGGATAATGCAACTAGGTCTTGTGACGAGCCTATATGAATGAGATGAATGCAATGTGTTCGATGAGAGTGGGTAAGCTAGAGGGTAACGCTAGGTCTTACTACGAGCCTAAGAGAGTGCAACTAGGTCTTACGACGGGCCTAAAGGATGGTTCTAGGTCTTATGACAAGCCTAAGGGATGGATCTAGGTCTTATGACGAGCCTAAGGGATGGATCTAGGTCTTATGACGAGCCTAAAGGATTGGAACTAGGTCTTATGACGGGCCTATAGGGTAGCTCTAAGTGAAAGTGAGTAAAATGTATGATGGGTCTAAATGGATGTAGAAGGATTAGGGCTTATGTCAAACCTAGAGACGGTGGCGCTCAAGACGGGCCTGTGGGTGTTTGAATGTGGAGGAAGAGCTTAGGTCGGGCCTGAGGATGTTTGAATGTGGAGGTAGGGCTTAGGTCGGGCCTGAGTGGTATGAGAAGGGTTTGAATCCTTTGGGTTTCTGGCTTTTGGGCCTCAATCGGTGTTGTTGTTGCAATTGTTGGGACCAACAATTGCCCCCAGTTTTTCCTTAAGGCAATCTGAGTTCTTAGGATTTTTGGCAATCGATCGGAACGATCGATTGCCCCTAGTATTTTCTTTGACTAATGGCGCATAACAAGTCTCATTCTCACAAGGTCAGGGTTTATCTTGATGTGGTGCTTTCTATCCTACACTCAAAGTGTTTAATGCTTGCACTCATACTCTCCTTTTGGACAAAACATCTCGGCCATTGAATTTGACATTTGTTAGATTTACGCATTCAACCTATTACTTTCACGTGATTGGATACACAACTGCAAGGTCGGAAGTCTTTTAAGCTTATATCGTGGCTATGGGCTGTGATGAATGATAACAGGACAATGGATGAATGTTTAGGATATGTGGAGCTATAAGGGTGACCAAAGCTGCAACTTGCACTGTCTCTCGGACTTGTCTTCTTTGCCTTGAAGTCGTTTGGCTACTTCGTGATGATTTCGCATTTGAGTTTGGAACTTGGCACCTTCTATCTTCTTTCCGATTTTGGATTTCTTCGAGGCTTTTTAGGTTTGCCTTTCTTTGAATTTTCATTTCCTTCGGGGTTCTTGTTTTCCCGGCTTTGAACTTTGAGAGCTATTTTGATGTTAGCTCATTTGGATCCCGTGTCACTTTGGGACCATTTGCGGATCGTTTCGCCATGCTGGTAGCAGTTTTGCTTCTTTGGACTTGTGAAGTTGCTGTTCGGAAGTCGGGCTCCTTGCTTCCTTTGGTCACGGGTCGGTTATTCATCATTGGCTGGCTTGTTTGTGGAGTTTGTAGTGTTGTAAAAGGGGAACGTATACGAAAAGCTCAGCGGGGGTGCCTAGGGTGTAATGTCAGGGTTCACAAGCTTTTTGGCTGTGTGGTGCTGTACCTAGGTGCTTCGTCATCCCTAATAGTTGTGTATCCGTTCTTTGTTACTTTTCACAGGTTTAAGCGTAAATTTACAAAGTGTCTCCTTCGGTCGGAGTTATGCCGTTTACCTTACCTTTGAATGTGATCTCTCTAGAGTCACGTAAAAATGACATGCTCTTTCACTCATGGTTTTACCGCTCAAGGAACTCTCAGGAAATGTTCACTCAGAGACTTGTTCACGCGCTTTAAACCAATGAAATAAACATTATCGACCCTTAACTCAGATTGCCCCAGTATATTGTGGTTTTTTTTGACAAGCCTTTTGAATACCCAGGTTATTTGTTGGAGGTGGCTGTATGTGTGGTGGTACGTGGCGATGAAGTCTTGTTGTTTGGTGGAGTGATGTAGTGATGAAAGTAAAGCATGGTAGTGGGATGCTTTCAGTGTACGGTGAATCTTTCTATTGAGGTGACAAGTGGTGTGGAAGCCGACAAGGTGGTGAGATATTCCTGCGCAAGAATGAGTTTCATGTGGAGAGGGGAGTGTGGTGAGACCTGGGATGTATGTGATCAAGGTAGTGGATGTGGGTGAAATGACGTGATGACTTATTCATTTTTTTGGTGTTCTTAAATGCACAAAAATTATGAAAATGGAACTATGCTCTAATTCAAATGGAAAGACAACATCAAAAATTGTAATCTTAAGAAAACTACCTAAAATGATAAAGGAAACTAGCCACCATAAAGTTAGAAGAATGGATGAGAAAAAGAAAACTGCTAAATCGAGAAAACTCCTAAAATAGTGATGTTGAACTGTCTGATGCCGACGCGCTGAAGACCCAAGCGGTTGACCGAAGGGATGCCATTGACCATGATTGTCTTCCTTCCAAACTTCGAGTGGGCCCTGTAAATGTTTGAACTAGGAATGCCTATGGGTTATGTAGGAAGTAACTGGGCCTGAGTCTTCTCCAAACTGAGAGTGAAGTGCACAGATTAGAGTGATTCCTAGACTAGAACGGACATATAGGCCTGAATCCCTTAGTCCAGAAATTGAGCAAACGAGATGAGGAAGTCACGTGGACCGTGAATGGGCCACTAAGCCCTGAGGTCTAAGATTCGTTTGATGTTCTTGTTGTGGGCCTTGAAGCCGGAAACTGGATGAATGAATTATGCAAACTATCTTGGATTCAAATGTTTTAGGGCTGAAATTCTGGATTGAGAGCGAAGCTCATGGGCCAAAACTATGAATTGGTCTATGGGCCTAGATGAAATGAGTCATGAGTTGTGTACTGGCCGGACTGATGCTCTATATATGAACTGGAATTTGGGCCGAGTGGTTTTTGGTGGGCCTAAAAGATGGCACCTAGATCTAGGATTTTGGGGTCAGTGCCCGAGTGAAGAGTTTTCTAGACAGAATGAGCCTTGGTCCAAAATGTGTTTGGGCCGAAAATAAAGAAACATGGGCTGGAACATCCCTAAATCACAAATGGGCCCTAACTTTCTTGGGCCAGAGAAGATGGTTGCTAAGCCGAAAAAGAGTTTATTTTCAGGACTTGTGAGTTATTTCAAGTTCAGGTGGATTTCCTTTTTATGGGCCTAGAACTAATTGGATAATTCAAAATGGGCCAGAAGAGAAATCACCTAAGTCTAGGCTTTTGGGCCGAAGCCCGAACGACTCACATGTTGAACCAAACAGGGCCTCTGGGCCGCTAACAAATAGAGCTGCCAATTCGTGTTGGGCTAGGTTGATGTAGGAGAAGTTCCTATCAATCTCTAGGCTGGGTAGTGGGCCGATCATACAAGCAAACAAGGCCCACACAAATTCAACATGTTCTCACTAGACGTTTAAATCAAACCGGGTATGGATCGATCCGGAGAGGTGCTTGGGCGCGGGCCCAGGTCACCACAAAGGAATAGGGCTTGCACGCTATTCTCTTTGGGCTTCCCTCCCCTTTTCACATCACATGAAGGTGCGACTACGGTCGGGTTCTTGACTGACCAAACAAAAGGCTAGGTAAGGGCACTGCCAGGAAAACGCTTGGGGCTAAGGCCCAGGTATTAAGGGGGTGTGGTTAGACGACACCCTCCTCTTTTCCCCACTTATTCACATCACCCAAAAGGTGTGAGTCCCTGACAGGGGACCCTCAAACGGGTCCCGGGGTGAAATCGGTTTACGTGGACCCTCACTCTCATATGATGCAAAAGTATAGAAATCTAAATTGCGCATAAAAGTAAACAAACAATGTAATAAAGCCATAAATAAACTTTTCAAGTTAAGCCCTCTTTCTTAAAATTAAACAAGTTATATTAAGGATCTTGTCCCCAGTAGAGTCGCCAGTCTGTGAGCCTCGATTTTAAACCCTACCCTATGTAGATTAACTTGATTGGGATCTAATCGGGTTTTAGGTTCACTTATAGCCTAAGATTAATAACTATGTCATACAACAATAATTATTAAAACCTAAACTAGCTCAGTGGAACCTATTATGAGTCGCCACCTAATTTTAACCTAGATCAAATTAGGAAAGGAGAGTTCGGGTTCGGGGGCTTGATATTCGACTTAATTAGGGTTCAATTACTTTCATTACCCTTCCTAGGTCGTTTTTCCTCTACTTGGTTTATTTACGGCTTATTACGAGTCGTTTTAACCTAAGTGCGCGAGCTTCTGTTTTTTTTGTGTTTTTTAGCATTTTTTGACAGAAAATTAAAGTGGAAATTAAAATTACCTAAACTAGGGTTTCGAAGGCAGAATTAGGGCAAATTTTGTTTCCGTCCGTAGCCACGGACCTAATGTCCGAAACCACGGACCCTAGTTAACCTAAATATACAGAAGAGTCGAAATTAAAGGAAAACAAAAATTTGCAAAGTCCGGGGCCACAGACAGGCTGTCCGTGGGCCCGGACATCATTAGAAAAAACCTAAATTTTGAATTTTTAAAATCCCGTCGCCATCCGTGGGTGTCCGTGGCCACGGACAACCCGTCCGTGGTCCCGGACCACAGGTCCGAGGTCACGGACCACCCACGGACAGGGGTTTTCCGAGGGTTCCCGAGGGTGTTTTGAGCTCAGATTTTATGGGTATGTAGCCTGAAAGATTTACAAGGCGTTAGTGATTGAAAGTGTTCAATTTGGATTCGAATTAAGCACGAAACTTAGTAAACAAGTTATTGGACAGAAGCTTAAACAAACAGCAATACAGAAGCGTAGAGGGGTTAGTTTGTGCCCAAATTTTGAGGCGAGGCAGATAATACCGTAGAGAATTAGGGAAGTGGGGTTTCTACCTGTTTTACCTCCGGATTCACAACGATTCTTCACACCGAGATTCGTCGGGTGCTTCGTTGATGGCAGACCCGAAAGGATTTTGAACCAAGGTTCTGGTTGTTGGTTGTTCTTGCTGTTCTTCACGTTTTGGTAGTGTTTTTGTGGGGTCTTGATGATTGTTGGTGCTTTGGGGATTGGAAAACGTGTTTAGAGAGTGATTTCAGGGGATTTTCGGTATGATTTG
This sequence comes from Limonium bicolor, assembly GCA_023374045.1. NCBI lineage: Eukaryota > Viridiplantae > Streptophyta > Magnoliopsida > Caryophyllales > Plumbaginaceae > Limonium > Limonium bicolor. The sequence goes on from CM041778.1 coordinate 309,697,683, forward strand.
GGTGGCCGGGTGTTGGAAAACGTGAGAGAGAGAGAGAGGAGGCTGCCTTTTCTGACTCTCTAGGGTTCTTGAGCATATGAGGTTCTCATTTTATCCAAAAACCTATCCTTTATATAGACTTTCTTAAAGATAAAGAAAATCTAGTAAAAGTAAGATTTTTTGATATTTCAACTAAGTGACTTCCCAAAGGAATTTTGATATGAAATTTTAACCACGTGTCAAGGATGGGAATTATGAATTTTCTGAAGTGGAATCGGATTTTTTAAATGTTGGAATATTTTTAAATTGAATTTCTTGTCAGATTCAGTCAGAAATTGCTGGAAAATTATTGGTAATTCGAAAAATCAAAATTCCAACGCCATTATGCTTAGAATGTCATCCTCTACCATGGGCTAAAATATCAAAGCATTTCAAGCTGATTTGGGCATCCTTTGGAGAGAGAGAAGCTTATAGGAGGTCTCGGGAGCCTTAAAAATTACAAAAACGCCCCTGACAATGACGAAACTGCTCCTCATGCCCTGGAACGCGCCGATCGAGCCGGAATCCCTCATTACCCGATTAAATGTCCCTCACGACACCAAAACCTTGCAGACCCTAACCAGGGGGGGGGGGTCAAAATTTTGGGTATAACATCGTGTCCCGAGGCGCGCGGCTGAGTCAGCTGGCCCTGGACACGTCAGCAACCTCCAAAATTTTGGCTCGAAACTTCAATTTATCATAACTTGGCTAGGATGATCCGTTATTAACGTTCTTTTTATCAATCTTCTTGGTTTTCCATAACCTTTTTATTGTGTAGTTTTCATGGCCTGATTTGACCATTCTCAAAAAGTCAATCGTAGCAAGGCTTTTGAAGCTTTAAGGTTTCTATGATTTTATTTTGACTTTTAAGCCTTAAATCATTGTTCAAAATATTTCTAAAATCTTTATAATATAATTGGAGTGTGTTGAAATTTTTTCAAGATTTATTGAGTTATAAATCTCACTATTAAATTCATAATACCATATAATAAATTAATATGTAATAGTATTATTTAGGGTTTACTAAAAGAAATCCCCTAAATTAATTTAAATTAATTTATGGGGTATTTCAGTCTACCCCCCTTAAAAGGAACTTCGTCCCGAAGTTTAACGCCAACTAATAGCTACTCACCCCACTACAGCTGTGCTACCAAGAATTACTAGGATGTTCATCCAATAACAATTCCAACCAAAATTCCATACCAATCATACCAATTGCAATTTCTCCCACAATCTATTTCCACTCATTTCCATTTCCAAATTCCATGCAAGATTACTCAACATCAGAGCAAAACCATGATTTTTCCATAGATAGAAATCAAGAATCACACAATAGAAATCAAGAATCACACAATGTATAAATCAAGTATGTACATACACCTCTCCATCATTCTACTAACAAAACAAACAGGGCATAATCTGGATGAGGTGACGAAGAAAGAGTATGCACTACCTGCCGAAAAGAGCCAAGGTACGCCCTCGTACCGCTATGAACAAGAACCCAGTAAAGGCAACAATACAAGGAAATATCATGTGAATAGGTGTGGGTACTTCACTCTCATGGAGTCCTCAGTTCCCAAGTAGCTTCCTCAACCCCATGATGCTCCCAAAGAACTTTCACTAGCTTGACTGATCTGCCTCTCGTTTCCCGGACCTTCGTGTCCAAGATCTGAATGGGAGTCTCCTCATATCTCAGTGTATGTTCAATCTCCAATCTCTCTGGTTGTAGCACGTGAGAAGGGTCAGGTACATACTTCTTCAGCTGAGATACATGAAACACGTCATGTACCTTCCCCAACTCCACTGGTAGATCTAGTCGATATGCAGCTGGGCCCACGCGCTCCATAATCTTGTACGGACCAACATACTTAGGGCTTAGCTTTCCTCTCATCCCAAATCTGAAGATGCCTCTCATCGGAGACACTCGTAGGAAACTATATCACTGATCTGAAATTCAAGCTCTCTAATACGCTGATCCCCGTAAGATTTCTGCCTAGACTGCGCCGCCCTCATGTGCTGCTGAATAACTCTGATGTCATCCTGCAGTCTCTGAATATACTCTGGACCAATCAAAACTGCCTCAATAGGGTCACTCCATGATAAAGCTGTCCGGCACGGTCTGCCATACAGAGCCTGAAATGGCCATGCCGATAGACGAGTGATAGGAGTTGTTGTAGGAGAACTCTACCAAGTGTAGACGCTCTACCCAACTCCCCTAATAGTCTAAGGCGACCGCTCTCAACATATCTTTTAGTGTGTGAATCGTCCTCTCGGTCTGCCCATCTGTTTGAGAGTGGAAGGCTGTGCTAAGTCGCAGCTGAGTTCCAAATGCCTCCTGCACCTGACGCCAAAATCTACTAAGGAAACGTGCATCACGATCGGAAACGATCGTTTCGGTACCCCATGGTATCAGATGTGCTCTGTGGTGAACACCTCAGCTATTTTGGGCACCTTCCATGTGTCCTTGATAGGTATGAACTTAGCTGTCTTAGTTAACCTATCGACTATCACCCAAATTGCGTTCAATCCACCTCTGGCTGGAGGGAGACCTACCACAAAATCCATACTAATATTGTCAAACTTCCAGCACGGTACCGGTAATGACTGAATCTGGCCTCCTGGCCGCCGATGCTCGAACTTCACCTTCTGACAGGTGAGACATCGGGAGACGAAGTCTGCTACATCCCTCTTCATCCCGCTCCACCAGAATAACTTCTTAAAATCCTTGTACATCTTGGTGGCTCCAGGATGTACTGACAATGTAGAGGAATGAGCTTCAGAGAGAATCTTGGTCTGAAGTTCTGTCGCTTCCTGAGGAACGCAGAGTCTGCCTCGGACTCGAAGGTGTCCCTCGCTGTCTAGCTCGTAGTCATACTTCAGACCATCAATCAACCCATCTGCTAATTTCTGCCTGACACCCTGTAGATACACATCACTGTCCTGAGTTGCATATACCTCCTCAGCTATCGTGGTTGCATCTATGAGAGCAAGAAGTGAGTGTGCTCTTCTGCTCAGAGCGTCTGCCACGACATTCCCTTTACCCTCAGCGTACTGGAGGTCGATATCATAATCAGCTAGTAGCTCGATCCACCGTCGCTGTCTCAAGTTCAGCTCCTTCTGGGTCAGATGTATTTCAAACTCTTATGATCTGTCATAATTCGGACCGTGGCTTCATACAGGTAGTGTCGCCAGATCTTCAAAGAAAAAACTATGGCGAGGAGCTCAAGGTCATGTGTGGGATAATTTTCTTCGTGCTTCTTCAGCTGTCAAGAAGCGTAAGCCACAACTCTGCCATTCTGCATCAATACTCCACCGATCCCCTTGCCTGAAGCATCGCAGTAAACCTCGAATCCCTCATTTCCCTCGGGGATTACCAATACTGGAGCTGTGGTCAGAGCATCCTTCAGTGCCTGAAAGGAGACCTCACATGCCTCTGTCCATACAAACGGGCTATCCTTCTTCATCAGAGAGGTTAAGGGCTTGGCTAGCCTGGAGAAATCCTTCACAAAGCGTCTATAATAGCCAGCCAACCCAAGGAAGCTCCGAATCTCGGTCACTGAGCGGGGTCTGTGCCAGCTCTTCACCGCCTCAATTTTAGCTGGGTCTACTGAAACTCCCTCAGCTGAGATCACATGACCAAGAAATGATACCTTGTCCAGCCAAAATTCACACTTGCTGAACTTGGCATAGAGTTGCCTCTCTCTCAGAATCTCCAAGACTGTCCTCAAATGCTGCTCATGTTCCTCCCTACTCTTGGAGAAGATCAAAATGTCGTCTATGAATACGACCACTGACTTGTCTAGCTGGGCTTGGAAGACCCTCTGCATCAGATCCATGAATCTTGCTGGTGCGTTAGTTAGTCCAAACGGCATCACTGTGAACTCGTAGTGGCCGTATCTGGTTCGGAACGCTGTCTTCTCTATATCTGATTCAGCTACTGCTATCTGATGATATCCGGAACGCAGATCAATCTTGGAGAACACCCTTGCTCCCTTCAGCTGGTCAAATAGGTCATCGATCCTGGGCAGCGGGTACTTGTTCTTGATCGTGACATTATTCAACTCCCTGTAGTCAATACATAATCTCATGCTTTCGTCCTTCTTCTTGACGAACACACAGGAGCACCCCAAGGTGAGACACTCGGTCGGATGAAACCCTTATCTAGTAACTCCTGCAGTTGTTTCTTCAATTCAACCATCTCTGCAGGGCCCATTCCGTAGGGTGCTTTGGCAATCGGTCCCGTACCAGGTATGAGGTCGATGTTGAACTCGACCTCCCTCAGTGGTGGTAATCCAGGTAACTCCTCAGGAAAAACGTCGGGGTACTCCGACACAACTGGTACGTTACTCTTGAACTTCGGGTCTGTCCTCAGATCCTGGGCATAACAGTAGTAGGCGGTCGCGCCCTTGGACACCTCCTTCATCAGGGACAACGCCGATATAACCTTCACAGTCGGTTGCTTGGGCTGCATTCGGTATGATACTGTGATCCCTGTAGCTGACTTCAAGAGGAGACTATGCTCAGCACAGTGTAGCCTACCCTTGTATCGCTGCAGCGTGTCCATACCCACAATTATGTCGCACCCCATGCCAGGGAAGACAATGGCATCAAAGAGGAATCTGCTCCCTTGATGTGTATGTTCAAGTCCTTACATTGCTTACTGCACTTGACTAACTCTCTGGATGGCAATAAGACTGAGCAGTCATGGATATCTTCGTAGGGGCATCTATCTTAGCATGGAATGCCTGGGATATGAATGAATGAGAGGCTCCAGAATCAAACAGAACAGTGGCTTCCACCTCATTAATTAAGAACGTGCCTGAAACCACAGAGTAAATTCTAAGATTTTCAGGCAACTCTTCCAAGGTAATAAATCAGGCTAGTAGTTATACCTGTGATGACCATCCCATTGCTCTTCGCTTGAGCCTGGTTCAACACAGTCAACCTAATATCTGAGTTTCCAACCCATACAACGACGCAAAAAACTCATAAGATTTCCATTCTTATTAAGGTCTTCATGAGCATCTTAATGATTACAATGCTGAAATTACAAAAATACAAGGCTAGTTCTGTCTAAAGGTTAGGTTTAAACGGCCAGGTTTCATGTGGGTCTGGTTGACAATGGATGTGGGGGCTGTGTGGGGCTTAATTCTCTTCACCCCATGGTAGATAAGTCTGGCTACTCCCCCGAATATCAGCACATCGCCCGACTTCAGGAGGATCTTTGTAGCAAGATCCATTTCTTCTGATCTCCAAATAGGAATTCCGCTTCATCTCCAAGGGATATGGACACCACTGGAACTCCTCTGGTGATGGACTCTAGAGACTCGTCCATATCCTGATACATTCCTAGCTTACCTTTTTCCATAGAAGTTGATGATGCACACGTCTGAGGTTAGGTCTGGGACGGGTTCATCCTCCAATTCTTGGGCTGCTTTAACTGCAGCTCCAATGATGGTCTGTAACTCTCCTGGGATTGGTGGAACCTCCACCTCTTCATAGCTTCTAGTGGTGTGGTCCCACTTCTTACTTAGGCACATGATCTTCACCTTCATGGTTGAACCGTTCTTGAAGGTAAGGGTGTAAAAGTTCCCTTCTTCCACACCTATTTCTCTGATCTTGAGGATCATTGCATATTGGTCAGCTGGGGTCAAAAATTCTCGTAATAAGATCATCCCGGGTCTCAATATCTCACACTTCTCTGGTGGGTGTGGTTTGGCTTCAAAGGAAATGATGGGTGTGTAAATAGGCAATACAAGAAAGCAAATATCGAAAGCTGCATGAAAGACAACAATTGCCATTAAGTAAACAAGTCAAGGTTCAAACTGGTTTTAGCACAAAGATGTAAAAGAAAGAGGGATTTATAGTTCATCCCTTTACAATGGGAGGAAAAATTACTTGAAGAAATGAAGTGAAACAAAGGTCTAAGCTTCTTCAGTAGTGATAAGTCAGGAATTTGTCTAAGTTTAATAGACTAATTCATGCTTAATTTTCTACATTATGACATTAACTTCCCTCCGGAATGCTTTATTTACTCTTTATTGTTATATTTCTCTCCAATGATCGATTTGATATGTTTTCAGGATAAAATGCTCAACAAAGTGCTTAAATGAAGATTCTAGAGGTTGGGAGCAACAAGGGAAGTCAAACCAGGGTCAAAGGCAGACTTGTATTAACCACTGCCGTGTTGTATTGAGGGTCCGGGTTTGGAGCTACGTTTATAAACCGGACCATCTCATCGTAGAACTTTCTGCCTACTTTCAGACGCGGTCCGGGATTGTGTCCTACTTTACAAACCCGGACCATCCCAAGCGAGAATCTTCTGCCTAATTTCAGACGCGGTCCGGGTTTGCGTACTTGTTTGCAAACCCGGACCAATACAAGCGGAGCGCCAGATTTTGCTACGGAGATAACAGAATTGTTTTCTATTTTTAATACCTGTTACTATATCTTTTAGCCATCATTATTTAAATTAGATTAGAGATAGATTAAAGGGTGATTTCGGGTTGTTATAAAAGGAGAGTCTCGCAAACGTGAGAGAGACACGGAGATACACCACAATTAGCCACGATACAACATAGAGAGATTAGCTTAGTTTGAGAGCTATTCTGATTGGGAGCCTGGAGCAGAGCAGAGGAAGAGATTCATCACGGAGACTTCACCAGAAGTCTCAAAACAGAGTTTCTTCTTGTTCTTTATTTCTACTCATTACAGTTTTTCTTATTGTAACCATGCCAATGGCTGAGTAATTCCTTTAGATTTCAGTTTGCTATGTATCCCTAAATCGACGATTCCTGGTCCTTTGTGATTTAATGCAATTCGATTGAGTAAAGTTATTTTTCTTGCTTAATTTCGTTAATCATTATAATTTGGCCAATTATAAAGATTAGTATTTTGTTTGCTTATATGTGACGACTGCGGCTTTCAATTGATTACGGGAAAATAACCGGTTAGTTTAGAGACGGTAATTTCCTCTAAATTGCTAATTGACTAATAAACTAGATTGTTCTTAAGGCAGTTAGTAAACAATGGGTTTGTAACGAGAGTTAGAATTCGGTCTTTGCTAACTAGTATTTGCTAAGCGGGAGACCGGAGGTGAATTATCTTTGTTCTAGGGTTTTACTCAGAATTATCTTGGAAATCACTTAGGGATAGGAATTAAAGATTTAGGGTGCAGCAGTAAACCGGAATCTCCTTTCCAAATCAGTTTCACAACATTTATTTTTCCTGCTTGTTTTTACTTAGCATACTGTTTACAGTTCTTAATTATCATCAAATCAAACCCCAATTTCCTGTTTTAATTTAGTTCTACTTTTCCGTTTAATAAAGATTTAAACTAGACACATCGCCTCCTCTGGTTCGATACTTAGGGATTACTCTCTATTAAAACTTGCTAGAATTGGCCGGTACACTTGCCGTTAGGTTTTTTTTTCCAACAAGTTTTTGGCGCCGTTGCCAGGGAGGCACGGTTATTTAGTTTAGTCTTTACTTTTATTTTCTGTTAATTATTTTTATTGATCTTATTCTAGTTAATTCAATTCGGTTAGTTTATTTATGTTCTGTTTTGTTTAACGTGTGTTGTGTCTGTGTGTTATTTCATTCCGTTCAATTCTGTTCGCTGCAATAGTTTAGGTTTCTTTATTGTTTTTCCGTTACTTTTAGTTTCTAGTTCGATTAGCGTAGTCATTAGGTTAGTACAGCTTAATTGTTTTTCTGTACGTTTCATATTTAGAATAAGTTTATTTTGCTTTTATGTTATTTATTCTGTTTGAGTGTTGTTTCTTTCATTACTGTTACTTTTGTTTTGATTCCGGTAGTTAGTAGGATAGAATAGGTTAGTCGTTTCCTGTTTCCTTTCCTGTTTTTAAATTTTATTTGACTTTGATCAATAAGAATAGATCGTTTCACGGTTATTTTGTTTTATCGTTTAACTTTGTTGGTTTTAGTTAATCTGTTCCTATTCTGTTTTATCTTTAGTTTGATTTTGTTTTAGATTCTCTTTTATTCTCCAGATTTTATTCTTGATTTTATCTCTTAATTTTGAATTTTCTGTGTTAGTCATTAAGATTTTTATCTGCATATTTTGTGAGTTTATTTTTTTATCTTTCTCTGGTTTTGTTGTTAATTTCGATTGCTACTGTTCTCGTAATTTACGCTATTACAGCTTCAGTTTACTAACCTCGGTTTATGGCTAAAACCCGCTCTGCAGGAGAACCGGAGTTCGAGCTCAATATTGAGATCGAGAGGTTTGCAAGACAGCTTCGCAAGGATTTGAATCTGGATCCCCCAGTTGGAGAACAGGTCCTTGAACCGCCTGTTGACGAAGAGGTTCCGGAAGTTCAACCAGCAGTTAACATGGCGAACAACGAGAGGCAGATGAGGGACTACACCCGTCCAAGTGTTCAGGGGTTGGTGTCGCCAATAGTGATTCCAGCATTGCCAGCGGGAGTACAGTGGCAGTTCAAGATCCACTACGTGACAATGGTGATGAACGCGCCTCAGTTCAGCGGGATGGTCACTGAAGACCCGAATGTCCACCTCACCACATTCCTGAGATTGGTAGGAGCATGCTCGACACCAGCTTCGCAGGAGGTTGCTCGGCTCACTCTGTTTCCATTCTCCCTGAGGGTTAGAGCAGCTGAATGGTTGAACTCACTGGCAGCCGACAATATTACCACCTGGGAAGAGCTAGCTAATGTGTTTCTGGCGAAGTATTTTCCACCCTCACGGATGCTGACCATGAGAGGTGAGATTACGAACTTCAAGCAGTTCGCTGGTGAGACATAATCTGAAGCTTGGGAGCGTTTTAAGGGGATAGTGAGGAAGGTACCACATCACGGACTAGGGGAAGAAGTTGTACTACAGTCGTTTTACAAGGATCTGGACCCTTCTAGCCGGTTGTTGGTCGATACATGTGCTGGAGGTAGTTTGATGGAGTTGCCTATCATAAGAATTAAAGAGTTGTTAGAGAATATATACTACAGCAGCTAATCAGTGGGGAGGTACGAGAGCTGGAGAAGCTGCACCAAAGAAACTAGCTGGGTTTATGAAGTAGATTCAAACACTTTCTTGGCTGCCAAGATAGAAGCAATGTCGAAGCAGTTTGAGCGTATGTGTGCAGTTATGAATCCCCAGTCCAGTGCAGCAGCTCCTGAGGTTTATCCACCTTGCGAATACTGTGGTAGAGCTTCTAACATGTGCCAGTGTTCTCCACCACAAGAAGAGGCAGCGAATTATGTTGGTAACAGACCGGGTAATTATTTTGGGAATCAAGGCAATCCGGGTTACCACGCTCAGCAGCAGAATCGTTACCAAGCTGGTGGTAACAACAATTACAATCAGAGATCCCAACAGCAGTACAATTCCTCTTATCAAAAGCAGCCTCTGCAGAATCAGCAAGCACAAAATTCGGGTGCTGGAGCGTCTTCTAGTATGGATGAAGTTCTGGCCAGGATGAATGATTTCACCTCGGTTAGCACGAAGAAGTTCAATGAGCTGGAGGCCTTCAATCAGGAGCAGAGAACTTTCAACAATGATCAGAGGACATTTGATAGAAACATCGAGACTCAGTTGTCTCAGATATCTCAGCAGTTAGCTCAGCGTCCTTTGGGTTCCTTGCCTAGTAAGTCGGAGCAGAATCCGAGAGAGCATGCCAAGGCTATCACATTGAGGAGTGGTACACAGCTTGACCTGGTGGTCCCTGAAGTTGAGGTCCCTCTTCCTAATGTTGAGCAGAATGAAGAAACTGCACCAGCAGGTTCTCAGGAGGAACCGCCAGCTGAAGAGGAGGTGGCGATTAGCAAGACTACTAAGACTTTCACACCTCCGTGACGCGCAGTTGCTGAGGCACCAGTTCCTTTTCCGAACCGGTTGAAGAAGAGAGACTTGGATGAGCAGTTTGGTAAGTTTTTGACTATTTTTATTCCTTTTTCTGAAGCTTTGAAGCAGATGCCAATATATGCGAAGTTTATGAAGGACATCCTGTCCAAAGACGGTCCTTAGTGGAGAAGGATACTGTGCAGCTTACTGAGAGCGTTTCAGCTGTTCTTTCGAAGAAGCTTCCACCTAAGCTTGATGATCCAGGTACTCCGGTCATACCTACGTGATAGGTAATGTGAATTGTGGTAAGGGTTTATGTGACTTAGGTGCAAGTATTAATTTGATGCCATTATCTATGTATTTGAAGCTTGGTTAGGAGAATGTGAACCTACACGAATCACTTTGCAATTAGCTGATAGGACAATTATCTTACCTAGAGGGGAGGTTTGAGATTTAATTGTTTCAGTTGGTACTTTTGCTTTCCCTGCTGATTTTGTTATTTTAGACATGGAGGAAGACAAGGTAGTACCACTTATTCTAGGTCGACCATTCATGCGTACAGCAAGGACCCTTATTGATGTTGAAGGAGGGAAGATTATACTGCGTTTACATGATGAGCAGCTTGTTTTTGATATGACCAAGGCTGCCACTCGCCTTCTGATGTTCATACTTGCTTTAGTTAGATTGTATTAACACTTTGATGCAGGATTATTTTACAGCCCACGGAGCTGGATGCGTTGGAGAAGTGT